>JBAJNP010009164.1:0-18686 GCA_036877545.1 Yasuhikotakia modesta
TTTTAGAATATTTATAGGCTACATTCCTTTAGTTTGGAGTAGAAATGCTATTTATACTGCAAAACATTAACCCTATATGAAAGATAACCAGGGCCCTCAGTGGTGTTCCTCAGCAGTGTTCAGTTTAATATCTGTTGCTAATGTGTTTCAGTTTATAGTTGTACAGAAGATGGATAGAGAATGATGAATGAGATGAGAGGTATAAGGTGGCGTGTGGGTCTGTTAAATACTCTTCTTCAGTGGGAACGTTCGTCTGGTTCATGTAACTGTCTAGTAACTGAATAGTCCTTCCTGGTACCATATTAAGGTCTGCTTTCCATCTTTCTGTATTTGTAACTTGAAACAGGAATTTGAGGTAATTTGCATGAGATAACTGGAGCGGTTGGAGATCCAAGGCTGTCTGCATTATAATGACTAAAGCTGTGGGTGAAGGAGGGATATAGGATAACAGATGATGGAGAAGAAACGGAATGATGGTCAGAAACAAAATGAAGGAGATTAAAAATGGGTAAGGACAGGGCGGGATAGTTAACAGCTGAAACAGATGCACCGCAGGGATGGTGCAGGGATGGAAAGGTGGAGATGGTTCTGTTGGGATGGGTGATGGGTGATGGGTGGAGAAGGAGAGAGAAAGAGAGATGGATGTCAGTGGAGGAAGGACAGATGGTGAAGTTTTGGTCTAAGTATTAATGGACACAGCTGTTACGAGTGGGTTTGTGAGAATGTGTGTGTGTGTGTGTGTGTGTGTGTGCGCGCAACACTTCTGAGAATTTAAAACCCTTGACCGAATTGTCTCCTTTGTTTCTTTTTCATTATGTCAACATCTGTTTCTATTTTCAAATATTGATAAAAAAAAATTGAGGTAATAGCTACACCACCAAAATCATATTTTCCCACTGATGATCATTAAACATAAACAAATTATAATAAAAACCTTTTTGTAAAAGCAACTTTTATTTTATTACTAAATATCTGCCACCAACTAGTAACTGTTACCCATGACGCTATTGTCCTTTTACTTTAAATTGGATTCACAAATGGTAGCTACGATGGCAGTTTTTATTCATGTAACAAAGGAAAATATAACCGCATTAATATGAGCAGGATATGTGGCTGATATGTGGCTTTAAGGATCACGGACTTCCATGATGGAAAACGCATTTACCGCCATCTAGTGGATACAAAAGAAATAGACTGAACACCTTTTGTTGTTAACGCTGGTAAAAAACGTCCATTGCGCTCATTAAACCTTAAAACAGCACAAAACAAGAAGCCTTGACAGGGAATTAAAAATAATAATGCCTTTTATCTCCATGATTTAGGAATAAAGGGGTCAAATCTGAGGTATCCCAGTGGATTGCACATCTAAGAGCAGAACATTAGCCTGGATACTTTCCTCCAGAAGCTATTAAAGAAAAGGACACATTAGCATAATTGTATTGTTTCTTTGGTTATTATTTATATATTTTCTTGGTACTGCCTGCAGGAAGAATGTTTTTATTTACTTGACCACACAGAACCAGTTTTTCCTCACAGGCAGAAAGATACTGTAGATAAAGAGAAATAAAAGAGACCGGGTGGAATATAAGAGCACATTAGTAAGGCTCAAGAGCCATTTTGTGCCTAAATGTGCCAAAATATAGGCTTTTCATTGGCTCTGTGCTGCAAATGGAGTTTAACGAATTTGCTTTATATGGTTTATTTAGAAGGTAAAAAGTTTATAATGTTGAATTGTAGGGCTTCAGATCTCTGTATTGGTTTCTGGGTTCTCAGTCAGACAATTTCTGTGCTGATTTGAAAGCTTTGAGAAGCATGAAAGCCAAGCAATTATGTTTCTATTGACTATCAGATCAAAACACATTAGAGAGCTTTTATTCAAGCACTGCTTGTGTTGAGTGTTAATTAGACCCCAGATACACACACACACACACACCATACTTTCACTGTCAAACACTTAAAGCTTTCCTGCCACTAATAAATACTTAGTGTTGACACTTAAGCAACAGAAAAAAATTGAAAAAGAGATTGTTGTATTAAATGACAAAATATTAATGTGGAAATTATTAAAAGGGTATTACACAGTTTTCACTCGCAGTTGATGTTTTAAATGGTACAGCTGGTTTTATGACAGTTTATTTTACACTTTATTTTCAGTTTTGGTATTATGTTGTGGTGTTTGCACAGGTTCTACAGGGTTTTTTTTTTTAGATTTCTTACAAGCTGGTTAATAATTATAAGTCGCTATTGCACAATTTTGTATGCGTACATTCCTGCTTGTTTTTCATCAGTCTAAATCAATAAAAGTGCTATTCAGAAACATTTTTGTTGTAAATCAGTTTGATTTATATAGTGTTTGTAGTTATTGTTGAATGTGACTATCATTATTATGAGCAAATTGAATGAACAGAAATGAGATATTTAGCTGAATATCAATGCTGTTGTTCTTCATGGTATTCTAATAACTACCATGGTACTGGTAGTAACTGGTACTCTAATAAGTCTACATTGGTTAGTAAACTAATTACAAGTGAACTTTCAATTGTAGTGTTTACACATGTAAATTTTATTGTAAAAAGTAAAGGACAAAAGTAAAGACAGGTACTTATCTACAAATGTGGAGTTTTATTGCAATGTGTTAATAATCATTGACACAAAACCAGTACAATTTGACATAATACATACATTTCTCTAATCTATACAGATAAACTACAATGAAACGGTCAGCGTTTCTGTTTTAACCTTGACGTCCAATAGAGTGTGCCAATAGGCTCTGTGTGAGTCAATAGGAGTCTAAAATCTCCATTGAAAAACTGCTGTGCTTTTGCAGAATGTTGTTATGTAGTGGACAGGACACCTTTGGGATATAACAGTTATGTTTTCACCACATGCTGTGCTGTTTTCATGGAGGATGAATGTAATCCTGGTTCCAACATAGTTGACAAACTCAGGACTAGAAAGAGATGAATATTTCTAGTGAGCTATTCTACTGTATAAGTTAGAAACTAAGAGCTATCCTGGGAATAGAAAATGTGGTAGAGTTGGTCACCGAAGATGCCTGAGTAGGTGTTGACGGCACGAACTGTCTCATCATACAAGTTCCTTGATGAGAGAAAAAAATGTTAGAGCAAAGTAGATCACTATGGAAAATCTATGGCTACTATAACAATGACTGTTTATCACAATAGCATGACTGTGCCTAAAGCCCTGAGGAGTTGCTGAAAGGGAATTTTATAAGGCAGGGAACTTACTTGGCTTTCTCATCCAGCTTATAGCCCCTAATAGTGTCTACATAGCTTTGGGCAGTGTCAACACTCTTGTCATAGTAAGTTTTAAGGGTGTCAATGGCAGTCGCAATGGCTCCCTTTTCCTCAGCCTCTCTGGGCACACGGAAACTCTCCGCTCCTGCAGGGAGCAGGCAGTAGTGAGTTTAGTGATCATGTCATGGTATGTTATATCTTATTATAATCTAACTATATTTCATTATATTGCTGTTATATCAAGTTAGTCTAGTGTGTGTGTGTGTGTGTGTGTGTGTGTGTGTGTGTGTGTGTGTGTGTGCACATACCCAGAGCAAGGAAGGCAGTGAGTACTGTGATAGCCAGCAGCTTGTTCATAGTGTCTGTCACAAACTGAATTGATTTAGGAAAACACAAGCGTGAGAATATAAATGCGACCATAGGGGGCAGAATTTCACAATCTGCAACAACAGTTGCAAACAACAGTACAGTTATTAAGGCACAAGGCATAGGAGACAAATACATGCCATTATGCTAGATTGTGTTGTTTTTGCTGATATTTGCAAAGATTGAAAGTTTAATAGTAGAAAAACGAAATTATTTTCCTTTTAAGAGTTGAATACCTTGATTAGAATTTGAATGCCTAAAGTAACAACTTGTGGCATGTAAATTAAGAATAATTGAAAGCCCCTTTCTATTGCAACAATAATTCCCCAAATTCAGCATATTTTATTCAAAGCAACACATTCTTATTTTAGCGAGATTTCGTTTCATTAATTAGCTTTACACCAAACAAATGCTACATTTCTCAATTATCTTAAAGTTGTGATTTTTGTGAATTTTGAAGTTTAGCCTGATATCATACATGTCAATTATTAAAATATTTACACTTTGAAGAAGGAAAAATGGCTTTACTCACAGTTTCTTCTCACAGTTTCAGTGTAAGATATGTCAGACTGGTTCGCAGTTTAAACTTTGGCCTTTCTTATATATGAGTGCTGATGTATTGACCTGTTAACCCGTGTACCAAAGTGCAAGTCTGTCAGATAAATGTTATTTGTGTTTATGTCTATGTGGAGCTGTGTGTTTTTTGTTGTTTGTTTGTAAGATAAAAGAGATCAACACAAGGAGACAGAGTGTCTCAAAAGCTGTGGAGGTTCACAGAAAAGCTTTCTAGGAAATGAGGAGAATGACCGCTCATTATCCCTGTGTTACCGGAAGAATGTTTCCCATTCGTTTCCCATTCATCTACTACCATTCATATTTTTTTGTGGGAAAAGTATTTATTTTGGGATTTAAGGGATTCAAATATGAATAAAACGAACCATTAATTCTTTGTTTAAAATAATATATTAAGCTTTTTAAAATATATTTAAAGTTGATTTCTCTCAGCTTCCATACATATAAAAAGACTGATTTAATTATGTCAGCTGGGCATTCAAACAAATTGGGATTTCGAAAGGATCTTTGGGTTGAGTAAAGTCTGTCCAAAGGTTGTTAAAAGCTTTCCGCTAAGTGAAGTGAAATTTCATCTGTGGGTTTAATGTGTCTCATACACAGTTTTTCCTCTGGTGTGTGTTTATTGTTATACAATATTTACTTTCATTTTGTACTTTCTCTCCTCTTCCCCTTTTCATATTTTTGTCCCATTTCAAGATTCAAAAATCAAGATCTGTGATATTATCCAGCATTTTATTGATCTGAGGTGCAGAGAAAATGTACAGAAAATAATTTGGTAACATTTTCTAAAGAAGCAATTGTATGCGTGACCTCTGTGAGCACCACAAATGTTACAATTTTACTTAGGTTGCTTTGAAATGGAATGACATGGATATCTGATATCCTGCTGTGTTCATTTTTGAGGTTATTTAATCTTATTGAAATTGTTGATCCCTGAAGATCCTTACTTGTAATGGTACATAGTTATCTATACGTATAAATTAAGTATATCAAGTAGATCTGAAAGAGTTCACTCTGTTTCTTAGTCTCTCCCATAGAGAACCTGCGCTGCCTTTAGCCCAATCAACATACGAGTCTGTAGTTTGTTTGAGGTGTTCCTCATAATACATGCCAGCAATATCAGCCATTGTGCTGCCAACATTTAGAACTTTAGCCTTTGTTTCCCTATCAAACAAACAGACAAACAAATAGATAAAATGATTAAATTGTAGGATGACATCTTTACACAAAAAATTAGTTGTATTTTTCTTTTAGATAACAAAATGAAATGAAATGAAAAGATATTACATAAATAAATATTATTTAATTAAATAATGTGCCGGCTGTACCTGTACATTTGTTTTGCTCTTTCTAATATTCCAGGAGTTTCTTCTGAACTTTGAGTTGGTGAGAAATCTGATGCCACCATGCATGCTAAATGCAGATTTAGAGATTTCAAAATGCATTGCATACTACCAACAATTGTGTTAAGGTTTTAGCATGTGTTTATCATTGTGATAAATGAACAAAAATACACTCAAATATAAATAAAATGTATAAATGCAGGCGGACCTTGCAACGTGATGACCAGAACAAATAGCATCAATCTGGACATCTATGATAGAACAATCAATAATTTGTCAGTTTGTGTTGATAGATTTCAGTCATGCTGAAATACTCACAAGTGCGGTTTTGTGGTAAACTAAACCTATATAGACAAATATGTACTGAATTTATACCTTTACAGTTGATGTAGGCTTTTTCTTCAGCTTGTTTTCTTTGTTTTTGTAATGAAGTTGTCTTGGGTTCAGTCAAATTTCTCTGAGCGATAACTTGCTGCAGTACTGCCGGATTTAAATCTGTTCACATTCTGAGAAACGGGTCATGCATCGTTTCTGAGCGGACACTGACTGATGTTTATTTAGATAATGGCCATGTTGCAAGCGATTGTAAATTTACACATTTGTTGCGTCTGTGCAAATATTTTTACCCCAAGTAATCGATATTTAAACTGTCATAAAATGAAAAGTCATTTAGCATTAGCTCTTAGCAGTTGTAATTTTTCTGTTGGTTTGTGAAGTGTTTTTGAGCATGTTTTGCAGCCCATTTGGATTTAAGCTTTCTTTCTTTGTTTGTTTCTTTCATCAAGATTTTTTTTGACAAAAGATTAGATGTAAGGGTTTATAAAACAACTATAAATATTACTATATATTAATAATTCCAGCGCACACTTAAAATATAAATGTGCTGTTGTTAAAGAACCATTACTACTCCTGTTAAACTAAAAATATCCTCTTTGGTTTAAAAAAAGCTGGGTTGTTTTTACCAAACATACTGGGTTGTATCACCCTTGGTTTGGTAACAACAACTTAGCATAGCATAATTTCTACCCCAGCATTGTGTCCCTATTTTACCCAGCCATGTATTAAAAACAAAACTTTGTAAACATATTTGTAAATCTTTGTAAACATATTTCACTGTGCAATTGAGACATTTTAACCTTCAACTACTGTGATAAAAAACGTTTACATCTGTCTCTTTCAGACTGGTGATATTCAATAACAGGGTGTCAGAAACAGGTCAGAAAAGTCATTTTACTGCTTAACTGAAGAGGTTGAAATTAATCGTGAATGTACTGATCTTTAACAGAGGACAAATAGTGACTTTAGCCTTGTGTGGCCTGATGGTGAAAGGTCATTGACTTCTAGTTTGAAGGTCTTGTTTATATTTACATATAAATAGGAATATTTACATTTACGCATTTGGCAGACTTTGATACAAAGTGACTAAACATTTTTTCCTCAGTATGTGCATTCCCTCTAATTTAAACCCATGATCACAAGGTGTCTAGTGCCAGGTTCTGTAGTTAGGTATGGGAACACTATATGTACATTTTTAGATTTATTAAGATGGAGGTCAATGATCTATTATTATCTATTTTTAGGACTTCTAAAGCTACATATTTAAATGTTAAAAGGAGCACAGTTGTATTTTGAATCATGACAAATTAATTTATAATAATTACGTAACATTTTAATATTTCATTGTCAGATGTGATGCACTGTGGTGAAATGTCACATATTGATCCTGGAAATGATGAAAACACAAATGAATACTTTTTACTGTTTATTCATTTGAAAACAAAAAAATCCAAAATGTATTTTTAGATTTTTGTTTTTTTTTCCCAGAATATTTCACAAAACGATGAGCTATTGTACAGATTACACAGATGACACGCAGGTGATAACAGCGTTAACTGTGAGGGTAGAGGTGACGTCACATTGTTTTCGATTGCATGGTTGTAGGGATGAGTGATTGTTTTCCATTTTAATTGAAGGTTTCAGTCACTTTCTGCCTGAACTTCTCATACTGCTCAGTAAACCAGTTCCTGTCAAGGCAAAACAGCCAATGAGAAACACTTTAGCCATTATCAAATACAAAAAATTGTCAGAATAACAGAATAATGATTGTCTTACCTGGTTTTGACACCAAAGTCACTCTTTTCAATGCCCTCAAAGGCACTTTTGGTCTTCTCTACCAGGTCCTCAGCAAACCCTCTCATGTGACTGTTTATGTTGGTGAAATGCTGTTCCAGTGTAGTCTCTTCCTCTGCCTCTGTTTACATGCGTTATAAAAGTTGATTATTTGTATTGATGTAAAACTGTGTTGAAGCTGCTGTTATTTATTTGGTTTTAAAAGTATTACTTGTGTGTGCGGCGAGCACAAGCATCAAAACGGCTGCAGCGAAGTACAGTTTCATCTTTAACGCCCTGCCTGTAATACACAGAACATTTAAGTGATTAATGCGCTAAATTGTGCGTTATGTGCGTCAATGGACGCACGCAGCCGCACAAATCAGCACCAGATATATGGACAGTTCTGTTTTCCCGAAGCTACACAGAGTTTGATAATCTTATAAAATAGCCTATTTTGTTTACATTTCTGTTTACTGATATTTACAATAATAAAAAAAAACATTTTCCCGTATGCACTCTGTTTTAACGTTTAAAATTGCTGTGCAGTTTTGCGTGAATACTTAAAAAGCTGTTAATGTGATCAATGCTGAGCCTTGACGTCTAGATGTCGCCATTATACTGCGTGTGAGTTATTTCTGCGCAGTGCGCAACCAATTAAGCGCAAAACAGGCGCAAATAAATAAGACAATAACAACTCATTAAAAATAAAACGCATCTAGATTTGAGTGTCCGTACCTTTCTCGCGTCCTTAGTTGAATTCGGTTGAGATTGTAATGCCCCACAGATGGATCGGCCCTTTATAGCGCTTCAGAGCTGACGTCGAATGATAACACCACCTCTGACCTATCAAGACCTCCCAATGTTCACCGAGTGTCCCCGTCGATCTGTTGCTTTTATTTCTATGTCATACTGCAAACATCAGAGCTGCCCAAGTGGCTGTAGAAAAGTAAACATGTTTAAGAGGTGCATAAACTTTGCTTTCCATGGGTTTAGTTTAGATATTAAAAGAGGAATACATTGATTATGTAGCCAAAGTGGAACTTTGTATCAATAACTCGGTAACCTTTGAAACAACAACAACATCAGCCATAATTAAAACAAAACGGCGTTGCAAAACGGCGATTTCTCTGTGTATCTGGTACATTAATGCTTTCGATAGCACAATGTTCATGGATCACCATGCATTTGACACTCAGTGAGTGCTGTAATCTCAAAACCATAGTTCAGACCTCTATCACTCCAAAAGTACAGCTGTTGCTATCTGTACATACAAGTCCATCATTTGAGTTGGTCTTCAACCTATTAGCCACGTCATAAGAAGAGATAGTGACACCTCAAGTGTATTTGAGTTTTTATCTGAATGTAGTTACATAAGCTTTGCTTTAATCCTAGATGCAGGTATGTGTTGCCCTTAGATGTAACATCTGCGCTGTGACCACCTTTGGACCACCTTTCTAATCTGGGTCACCTAGATGATTAGATCTGTTAGCTTTGATTAACCAAATCTAATGAATACTAGCCTTCTTAATTGCATTATATTATGCACTGTTGTACCCTATCATGCACTGCATATACTAACACTGTAATGTTACTGTTGTTGTAATGTTTTAATCATAGACACAGACATTCCTGTGCTTTAAAATGTAAAACAACATTAATTGTTCTACATTTGGTAGCTTATTACCCCTGTGAAACATAGGGATAGGTTTATATTTTTAGTCATGAAATAAATGAAATTTTTGTCGCCAATGACCTTAAATCAGTTTCCATCCAACACATCACTAAATTAACACACACACACACCAAATTCACTGCATTAGGTGTGAGTAAAGATCAAAACCAACGCAGAATTTTCCATATCGTCTTTTTTTAACCCATCTGTGCAATCACTTTTTAGCACTTTCTATGCTTTCTTGTACCGCAGAACATCTATTTAAAGACATGGTCATGATGGGAAAAGCTGAGGATTAAACGCTGACTATGGCAAGTGTTGAAAGCGTCTAGACTGAAAAGAGGGGAAGTGAAGCTCTGTGCAAATGAGGGCATCATTTATGTGGAATCACAACAAAAGACAGTGAACTACAGTTACCTTTGCTCACATCTGAAGCTTTAAAGTCTGTGGGGGGTGGAGACGAGAGAGGGATCATGGATGTTCCTTTTGTGATTTGTTAACTGTGTTGTGTCCAGCACACACCTTCGGGTCTAAAGCCATTCGGGTAATCTTTAAAGATGACCCATCATCGTTTCAATCGTTTGGGAGGGGGCGGGTCTATCATCTTGGCTAGTTGGTGACATGCTGTGCTAGTTCAGGTTCTTTGTTTGACCTTTGGAACAAAAGGTCTGTGTTCTGTTCTGTTCTGCAGCCATCGCAGATTCTTTTCATTTGCCAGTCACCTGCATGCATAAAAGCTGTAGGTCAGGACACAGTTTGCTGTTGAATAAGACAATATGTTGAATAATGCAGTATTCACGTTTCACTACAAACAAGCTTAAGGAGGGAAAAGTACTATAGCTAAAAGAAATTAGCTGTGTTGAAGGAAAGGGAAAAGCTTTTTCTTGGAAAAGGGGGAGTTACCAAGATTACATGCCTTTTCAGAATCGGTGTTTCAGGTTGGTGCATAACAGTTATGCAACCCTTTCTTTTTGTCTTCTTTGTTTCTTTTCATGGCCTTATTCGTGATGTCATTTCTGTGCAAGTCATTAGTTAAATTATTATATGTTGTCTTTTCTGTGGGCTCCATAAAGAAATGTATTTGTTTACCTAGAAATCCATTCTAATAAATAAAGTTAAGCTAATGAAGTTGAGGTTCTTAGCGTTGTTATCTAAACTGAGTAAAAAAATAAACTAGCAGGGGTCTCAACCAATTAAAAGAGCAAAATTCTGTTAAGAAGCACCAAATTAATGGAGAGTTTGAGAGGCAGATAAAGGGTGGCATCTACTGGCAATAGATATGCAACAAAGATCATACTGTGTGTTTGTGTGTTTGGTAGTGCTGGTATATTACCAGACTTTGTCTGCAGTCCATTGAGTTTCTGTTATCCAGTTATCCAGTGTAGTTGTTATCCAGATGGCAAAGATTAAAAAAAAGAAAAACAAGCACAGCATGTTCCTCAATGCAGAAGACCTGCAGATAAACACATGGAATTTGGGAGCAGATCTCAACATGTCTTTCTTGAGATTAAAAACAGCAAAAGAGAGAAAGAAGTGATTACAATGGGGCGAGAACAGGGCCTTTGATCCAGGGGCAAACAAAACTGAGCTACGTGGATCCAACAGTGAAAACATCTGTGTGGGAGTTTTAGGAACATATCAGACAATAGAAAACAAATGGATTTTTCTTAAAAAGATTTCTGATAATGTTGACAGTGATGTACAGCAAATGCCTAGTTTAAACAAATAATCTGCGAAGTCATTGCAGTTAGATTTAAGGTTGACTATAAAGCAGGAGTAAAATAAAACTTTTTTTTGTCAAAAGCAAGTTGGGCAATTAGTGGGCTGTGTTGACTTGGGTAAAACATTTTACACTATTGTTATATTGGGGCAATTAGCAGACGCTTTTATCCGAAGCGTCTTATGTGATATACTTGATGTGATGCTTGTTGGGAGAAAGGAAAAATGGTTAGTATTTTTTTTTGTGGTAGATGTATTCTTCAGTCAGGTATTATGAAGGAAAAATATAGCAAATGACACTGAACAACATTGCAGAGGCAAAATTGTCTGATAAATAACAATTTCTGCTTATTTGGTTCAGTCAGAGAAGATACTGCAACGCTGACAAAGCTTTTCCTGAAGGGGTTAAGACATCCAGCACAAGGGAAGGTTAACAGCAGATTAGTCTTGCCCACACAAGTCTTTTATTGTGAAGGCAGGAGGCAGAGACATGCGTGACAGTCCTCTAAAGTCAGAAATGGGGCAAGTGAGGGGTGTTTACAATTGAACTTAATTTATTTGTGAGGGCAGATAAAGGGACCAGTTAAGCGTAAATGTACAAAATCCGGAAATAAGACTTAACTGTATTTTATCTGTACTGTTTGTGTGTATGTGTGTGTGTTTGTGGGTGTGTGGCTAATGTTACATACACAAATGTACATGTTTTAGCCTGACTGATCTCCAATATGGCCGTATTTAAAAGGATTAAACTGATTAAAAACCATGGGTGGAAATAAACTGTGAAACTGTTTAATGAAGTCACCACTGAATCATCTGTCAGTTTATGTGTAGGGATACATTGTCTACATTATCTATGAACCAAAGATCACACAGAATACTTGTTGGAAAGAATCAAATGAGAAACAAATTGTGTAGTAAGACACATTTATTGTAAACAAATTCAAACACAGCAGTGTACGCAAACATGCATATTAAAATGTTTGGAGCCGCAGCTAAGAAAGCTCACCTCTGCATAAATTCTGAGGACTTAGTTTTGCAGTGAAGCATATTATTTGTCTATTTACTTTGAACGGTGCCAGGTTGGCCCCACTATTTGTGAAACATGAACTACTAGATAACTTCTACAGACAAACTGATCATAAAATTGCTCTGCTGTATAGGCTAATGAAATGTATTTATTGAAAGTATATATTCAGACAGTGAGTTAATACTGAGGAAGTAAACATGGCGAGTTATTTGTTTCATCCAGTAATGGACACCAGTAGTCCTGTTGAACCTACCACAACAGAACATTTCAGTAAAGAAGAGAAACCTTCTTGCTTTTTCTGTTTGGTGTTTACAGTAGATAAGTGTACAGAGTTCTTAAGCCTGAGTGGGAAGAGCTGCTGTGGCCTCCTTGAGCTTCTCCATGACCATCTGCAGCTGCTCACGGATCTTCTCAGAGTAGGGGGTGAAGAGGCTGGTCAGCTCATCCACACGTCCCTCCAGGGAGGTGCGCAGGTTCTCTGCGGTCTGCTCGAGCTTCTCCCTCAGAGCTCCAGCCTGAACCTCCAGTTGCTCGCTCACTTCCTGGGCCTGGGACTTCACCAGTTCGCTAATGGTGCCCAACTTCTGGTTTGCACCTTCATGGGCCTGGCTCACATAGGGCTGGAGACGGTCCTTCACAGCCTCTGCATTCTGGGAAGCCCGAGACTGCAACTCGCCTAGGTATGTAGCCACGGTGCTGTAAGGATAGAGAAAGATTAGTAGTGTATTCGAAAATGATCACCGAAGATCTGAAGGAGCAAGCATACATACTTGCGGATCTCCTCTGTGTCCTTATTCAGGCGCTTCTTCAGCTTGCGGGTGTAGGTGTTGACACGGTTCTTCACATCGTCGGCGTTCTGCTCCATCATGGTTTTCAGCTCCTGCAGGTACTGGGTGGAACGTTCCTTGGCATCAGTCATGTCAGTTTGCAGTTTGCCAACCAGGAGCTGGAGATCCTTATTCAGCTGACCAGCAGCATCAGTGGCGTATGGAGCCAACTGGGTTTGAAGGTTCTCATTGTATGAGCCCAACTCAGCCATGGTGTCAGTGATGAGGGTACTGCAGAACAAATTAATGGTTGGAATGTAAACTGATCATGATGGGTTTGTTTTAACTACAGTTTTTGGCTTGCTTGAATAACTGGTTTGGACTGTTGTGTATGAATCACGCAGACTTACTCAAGCTCTCTGCTGAGCTGGGATGTCTTGATGTTCTGAACCACACCATCAGTGTGTGTGTTAAGCTCATCCACATACTTCCAGAAGCGCTCCACCATCTCCTCCCATCTGGGCTGGGCTAGATCGGCCTGGAACAGGGCACGACCGTGGCAGCCTGTATGGGGTTTGAAGAAAAACATGAACTTCATTTGAAATTTTACCTGACTGAGAGCAAACATGTTCCCCAGTCCTTTGATTATGTGATTTAATGTGTAGTTTATGCACCAGTGTAGTTGGGACAGATTCCATTTAAACCTAACTATTTTACTATGTTATTGTATATTGTGCATTCATAACTACTGTATCCAAGCTAAATTAAAAAAAGGTCTAAGGTAAGTGTTTTTTCATACCAGTAATTACTGCCAAAGCAAAGATCACTGCCAGAGCCCTCATTTTGATGGATTTACAAGTACACCTAAGGAAAGAGAAGAAAAGGAAAAAAAATCAATACATTGTAACTCATGTATTGCAATGAAAGTGCTATGCATTTATAGCTTAATTCTTTATAAAGTGTTCAACTTGTTTTAAAGAATACATTATAGGTAATAGCACGGTATCAATAGTATTTCTAGTAATATTTTCTCCGTACTATAATAAATAAAAATGTGTTTCATGTGAAACGTACTTCTGAAAACCGATGCATGTTTTATATTTAAGAGTCATCATTCGTTTTAATACACAAAGACGTTGTGAAAAAATAGAACTAACTAGTAAAGATAATAAAGCACACAAACTTTCCACTCACAAGTTGTCTCAGCGGCGCAGATTGAGTTTTACTCACCTGAGACGTGTGTTTTCTCCGTGTAGAGAGAGTCCTGATGGCAGGTCTTTTATACAGTCCCAGCACTCACCCGCTCACCCACAATCACTGCCACGTGATCTCTCTGTTCGGAGCATCACCACACGCGTCACTACAGCAAGTGTGCGAAGTCCGCATCTTTCCTCACTGCTTGGAAATAAGTTGCGCAACTCTTTTTTTTTTTAAATATCATATCACACTTCACATTTTGCTAAAGCATAGCTTAGTCTGGCTGCCGCATGTGCACTTATGGAGTACATTAGGTTTGAAAACAGGTAAATGTGTTTGTTTTCCCCTTCACGAAATAAACAACTTGTAACCAAATTCAATCATCGTTTATTGCATTTGTATTATAACACTCGCCAAGAAAATATCTAAGGCAATATAAAACAAAATCAATTCGCTGGAAAACCCCTTTTTATTACAGTTGCAGTGTTTATCCCCATCAAAGTATATTCAAACATTGCGATTGAAATATTTGTACTTTAAAATAACATATTCAACATAACCTTCAAAGCATAACTGTTTTTAATCAACCCCTTTGTTTTTACAGTTTTTTAGTATGTACATTTTGCAAATATTAAATTAATACGGTTGCCAAAAAACCTCTGCTAGGATAACACCAGTGCTGTTTATAAAATGTTCGTGCATGTTTAAATAATGTTTTTGTAGGACACAGATCTCATGAATAAAGAGAGTCTGCAGGTAAGCATGCAGGCGCCAGCACTCAGCAACTAAAGCGCAATGTTCATTTTACGGCAATGGCCGATCAACGTGGATAACAGTATTAACATCTTTATAGAGACACTTTCGGATTAGCATTTACACATGCGGTGACAATGGCAGTAACAACAATAGAAAAACAACAGCGGGGAAAGTAAAGAAAAACTGTTTGCATCTCTAAAAGTATGCATGCGTGTTTTAAAAACGAAACTTTCCAACTTTCCCTTTGTTGTGTGTTTTGTTAGTTAGTAATATTAAAATATTTTTATATGTCATATATTTTTAAATCCTGCTGACTTCAGCCCATCTTTGATCACATGTGCCCCTCCACGTCTAAATAGTGCGGCCTATCTTCCAAAGATAAGGCATTATTACTTTATTCACTTATACTTTATATTTACACTATATATTTTATACATCCTGACATTTCATCGTGTTTATTCTAAAGACACACAACAACCCGTTTGAACAGGATTGTGTTGTTTGTATAACTTTCTTAAAGCCCAAAACGTTTTGAGTAATTGTTTTTCCATGACAGCGTAACACAAACCTTATCACCCACACTTTGATTCCACCTATTCAGTGATCTTTGTCCCAACTTGTCCCTTACTTCTCGCCCAGCCTTGTCGGATTCAACCCTGCAGCTGCAGCAAACAAACAGGGTTTGGGTAAGCAGAGGTCTCAGCAGGGGCAGTTCTCTTGCAGAAGTACGTGTTAACATACAGCCAGAACACCATTCAGTATATTTATATTCAGTCTTCTGTATATTTCTTCTTTTGTATATAGCCATTTTTAAATAGTAAATTAATTTATAAGTCCTTGAGTTTCTGCTTAGTTTCTGCACTGTATGGCGAACTGAACCCTAACTTTCATTTTAAAGTTTTAAAGTGCTATATGTTCCTGTGGCTCAACTGGTAGAGCACTGAGTTTGCAGCCCAAATGTTGTGGGTTTGATCCCAGGAAATACTAAAAACAAATGTGTACCTTGAATTTACTGTAAGTCACTTATGATAAATGTAAATGTTACATTCTCTTACATTACTTAGGTTGTAGATGAGATAAGATTCTTATTTATGAGTTGAATAAATGTGTCTAAGTTAATAACTGTCAGCCGTTGTGCTTTAATGCTGTGATGCATGATTTTTGAGATGAGTGTTAAGTGTGACCACAGCATTAATGTGATGTTTATCTTTCAAAAATGCTGATGGTTTGGGTCAAGATAAATACTTCCATTTGTCATGGTTCTATTTCCTAAAATTCAAATACTATATAATCTATTAAGCTATGAATGACACCATTAAAAGACAGATGCATTTGAGCTGTTGGGCAATAGGTGTAGACAAAAACAAAACAAGAAAAGATGAGTACAGGGACTTACAACATTTATTGTCTGTTCAAAATAGTGCAAAACTCTTCCTCCAGCCCTTCCCTTGCTCTAGCATCAGCCTGTTAATGGATGTGTAGATGAAAGCAGTCCAAACAGAGCTCTCTCTGTAATTCCTGTTTCTGTTTTTGATAACAGTGCTTTTCATCAGGAGCAGATCTGTGCCAAGTATCGGACAAAACATTTTTCATGGGTTTCCAATTAAAAGTTGGTGATATTTTTTGACATTCTTTAATAACCAAAGGTATTTGACATGTGATTTCTCTAGATTCTTCAGTATTCATTACTTGAATAAATACTGTAAAAAACAACAACTGGAAATGAATCCAGATCTATTTGTGCTTGAAAACAAGCAAAGCTAAATTCAACAAGATGATTTAATTATGAGCTCATAAAAGGTCTTTGTTTTTTTAGGCCATGTGGTTTTTGCCCAAATGTGTGAAAGGTGAACAGTAAATACTAAACGCATGTAACCTCAGCCAACTCATCATTTAGAGTAATGAGGCTTCTTGGTTCAGTGAACCATGTTACAATGGAGTAATGAAACTGTGCACTGCTCCCTCTCAAGATAAAAGCTGGTCTTCAGAACAGATATGCCACAGTCAACTGACACGCAGATATAAAACTTACCCCAGATAAACAAACACGCACACAAAAGTGTTGTTGGAATGAACTCTGATAAACCTAGTTTTCTGATGTCTTGCTTTCTGTGGTTTGTGATTCAGTTGTATTGGTTTTAAAGGTTGTCCGCATTAGTCATTGTTTTGATGACAGACATTCCAGGGCAAAGGTACCTCAGCTGCTTTGTTTCGGAAAAAGCAGTCAGTGCATTTTAATCACTAGTTTGACCACCACTTCTCAGTTTAAAGTGCTTTTGGTGCTGATAAAGTATTTTTCAGACGAGTCATCTTACTGGACATCGACGACAATAGCTATTAAAATTAAGTTATAGTGTGAATTTACCAAAGCCAACATTACTGTTAATAAAGACTGTATTTGCTTTGACAGGGCCGACATCTGCTTTAATTTTATACTTTCATTTCCCTTACATAGTGCTACTTATATATGAAAAACAAACAATTTGACTAGTGTTTAGGTAATGATGGCATCATAATGGTGGAGATGAAGGTTGTTTTTGTTCTGATGGGAGTGTGTGGGAGACTTGCGGAAACAGCATAACAGGTACTTTTACAAGCCTGCAGGAACAGCTCCCGACAAGTTGCGGCTGGGATTTGTAAGGGATTTTTTTGTGTGTTATTGTGGATTTCGGTATTTACAAATGTTCTGATGGCACGTGGCTTAATGCATCGATTAAATGAGTTGAACAGGCCACCAGTCGCTAGTAAACATGATGATTTTGTTCATTTAATAACGGCGAGTCTCCACTAGGTGGCATATGTGCTGCACTTTGTTGGTAGTAAAGCTTTTATATTTGTTGCCCCTACGATCAAAAATGGAAACAATTCCATATATATATTATATGTTTTAATAGCATATATATTGTGATTTATTTAACACATTCAACTTGTATAATGGCAACAAGGACGAATGCTTGTCTCACAGCATTCCCTGAGTAATTCTAGTTATTATATTCAACTGTGTGTGTGATAAACAGTCGAGAATAAAGGACCACAGACTACTACAAGTATACTGACATGATACTTAATTTTTATGCTGTATGTAGATTAAATTTGTGCATGTGTGAATTGTCTGTTTGTCATAGAATACCTAGATAATTTACTATATGGAAACTGCATGGAATAATCAATCCCACAATGCAATGTGTTTGGTCCCTCCCCCCACACATTTTCTGGAGTCTAGTTTCTTTTAACTAACCTTTATTTTTTGTCTCATTGCTGTAAATAAATACTTTCATCATATACTTCAGATATTAAGAACAGCTACAGTTGTTCATTAATCACAGACAGTAAAGATGCATACTTGAAATGAGATCCAATTATATTAGCAGCAACTGGCAAAAGTCTTTGAAGAGACATATCTCTGCTATGCTGAACCTAATTTCTGTTGATAAAGGATTCATACAGGGAGGCAAGCTGGGCCTTCAGGTCTTGGGCATAGGG
Source organism: Yasuhikotakia modesta (assembly GCA_036877545.1). Lineage (NCBI taxonomy): Eukaryota > Metazoa > Chordata > Actinopteri > Cypriniformes > Botiidae > Yasuhikotakia > Yasuhikotakia modesta. The sequence goes on from JBAJNP010009164.1 coordinate 18,273, forward strand.
GTCCAGCTTAACCTTCAGGTCTTCAGCATAGGGGGTTAGACTCTGCTCCACCATTTTAGCTCTCTCTGTAATCTGGGCCTGGAGGTTTTCAGACAGAGGAGTCATGGTCTTCTGGAACTCCTGCAGATGTTGGTCCACCTTCTCCTTGAGATCAGCAGTGTAGGGATCCATCTGAGCCTGCAGCTCCTTCACGCTCTGCTCCACACTCCCCCTCAGCTCCACACTCTTCTGGAGCAGAGTGGCCCTCAGGGTCTCAGAATCCAGGGAATCTGCATATGGGGTCATGGCTGCTCTGAGATCCTCCACCCTCTGCTGAATTTGGCTCTTGATGTTGTCAGCATAGGGCTCCAGTTTGTCTCTCACTGTGATCAGATCCTGACCCAGACGTTCTCTGAACACTTCAGCCTCCTTGGT
>JBAJNP010009165.1:0-18683 GCA_036877545.1 Yasuhikotakia modesta
TGCCCTCTCTCTTTCTCTCCATCTCTGTATCACAGCCTAAAGATCCATCCATGTTTCCTAACATCTCAGGTATGAAATTAACTTAAAAGTCTAACTGTTATTTTTAGCAGCATGTCTGATTCTGATTTTATATGAATACAGAGTACGTAGGTCTGAATGGGAATTGAAATATTGAACTGATTTTGTTTTTTAAACAGGTTACGCAGAAGCATCCATTTCAAAAATGGTCCAGTTATCGTGGAAGTGAGGTAAGCAGTTCATTTCCTGTAGTTAAACTGGTAGAGCATTGTGTTAGCAGCGCAAAGGTTGTGGGTTCGATCCCAGGGAATGCAAGTACTGATAAAGAAAAAATATACATGTATATATTGAATTCACTGTAAGTTGCTTTGGATAAAGCGTCAAACAAATACATGTGAATGTGTTTCTGATGTTTCACAGGATTTTGACAGAATTCTGCTTGATAGAAAAAATTAAAACAGCAATAAAATTAAAATATGGAATTACACAAAGTTCAAGCAAGTTTACAGAGTTTAAAATAACAGTTACAAAGCAACACAGATGCTTGTAAGGCAAAGTGGCCGTTTAAGGTATAGAAATAAAGAGAGGGGGGAGAAAGAGAGAATGATAGAGAGAGGCATAAAGCCCTGAAAGGGAGAACATACAGATATCTTATCAGACAGAAGAGCCATTAGCTGCCCTGTGTCTGACCTCAGCAGGAAATATGGAACAACAGAGAAAAATTTCCTCCCTTCCTCCTTGTGTGTGTGTGTGTGTGTGTGTGTGTGTGTGTGTGTGTGTGTGTGTGTGTGTGTGTGTGGTTAGGGTGAGGCAGGAATTGTAGGGTCATCCATCACAGGCAACCTGCTGCTGCTCAAACCTTAAGCTTATAATGACTCCAATACATCATATATATATTCACACACACACACTCGCATATTAACCCTCATGCTACAGAGGAACCGAACGTAGGGAAGAATGTTGTTAATGCATTTGTGTGTGACTGTGTGTAAGGGTATGTATTATATAGGACAGTTAATCCTGCAGTACATTGTGGGGACCGGCAAATAGCTTTAAAAACACACTAAATAATGTCTTAGTGACAATATTAAAAGGTGTTTGTGTGGATCATTAGCATAGTCTAAAAACAGTGGAAGACAATGAAACGTTTCTACTATGGAAAACAGTTGTAAAGGTTTGACTGCAGTTTTTGTCTCTGAATGGTTCCTCAAAGCCTAAAATTGGACAAAATTGCCCCAAATCATGTCTTGCTTTAAATGTAATGATATCCACAGCTTTACAATCAGGGTACTGTCACTAGTATTCGTCAGAGTCAAAGATGTGTGTGTCCTGGTATTCACTATGTTATGGTGACCAAATGTCCACATAATTATGGTATTACCAGTTAATATTGACCTTGTATGGACTTTTTAGGTTCCCATAAGGAAACAAGCCTATTAAACATTATTTTTTAGGTAATCTATAATAGCAGAATTTTTTGTGATGGTTACTGTAGGTTTTGGTGTGTGTGTGTTTGTGTGTGTGTGTACCTGTGATGTGTCATGGTTGAAGATAATAGAGCTGAGGTCCCCACAGTTATAGTGTGTTATGAGGTCCTCAGTGGTAAAGGTGTCTTGCAGAACGCCTGCACGCAAACTCTCATGCTGCAGTAAGGTCTGATTCAGAGCGAACAACACCTGCAGAGAGAGAGAGAGAGAGAGAGAGAGAGACTGAGTGTTTCATAAAATACACAAGCTTGCTCGTTTTCTCTTCTACACGCAATAATATGATGTCAGATCGAACACAAACAGGCAACAGTTCTCTTACACCTTCTCACAAACACACTCTTTATTTTTTCACACATTATAAACGGTGTCCGTGGATTATGATTGTTTTCCCTCAGAAGACGCCAAACGTTACGACAGCTTTAAGCCAGACACAAATATGCTGCATAAAATGGCCAGTTTCCAGAGCAACAGGTATTAGAGAGAAAGCAATGTGAGAAAGACAAAAAGACAGGGAGTGCGGCTTTAAAAACAGCTCTATCTTCAGGGTCCAAGGGTCGTAAATTTATAGCCCCCATTAAAATAGAAAGTAAACCCTCTTTAGAGAAAATTTATGGTGTGCAACAGCCACAGACCACAGCGACACTGCAGCTGTCCCTAACTCTTGAGGTTGAACTTAAAACTCCCGCCCAGTCCACTCACGCGTCACCTCTGATTGGCTAAATTCCACAGTTCTGCCTGTCAATCACAGTTAAGCGTTTTGACAGGACACGCCATTGGAAATGGGGGGAGGGCAAGTTTTCTGGTGTTGTGCATGGAAAGGTAGATTAAGTTTCACGCAGTCATGCATTCTGCTGGCTGACGCATTGGTACCCGATCATGTGTGGTCAGTTGATTTGTGTACATAATTGCACCTCCTCTCTGTTCTGAATGCTACCCGTCATGCTAATTGCCTTTGAGATTTACAGAGAGGGTGTGTTTGTGAGTGCGTGGGACAGAAATACAGTAATGAAAATGGCCTATGAGAGCTGTGATGCTGAGTGATTTATGGACTAGCTTAAAGTCTACAAAGAGATTTAGTCCCTTCTTTACAGAGAAAGGCAAGAAATGAGAGTTTGTCCTGAGAAAACAGACAAATACTTGGTCTGTGTTGTGTAATGAGTGCACTACACTTTAAAGTTTAAACTTTATGAAGCACAAGTGATGCAGAATACTGGCAAATAGCCCGCACTCCGCTAACAAAGAACATTCTTGAAACGTTGGCTAACGGTTCTCAAATTTCTCTCAGTTTTTTAAAAATGTTCATTGTGTTCTTTTTGTTCAGAAATTATAACCAGGCATTCATTTTAAGAACAAGGAATATTATGAACATTCAACTTTCAAAGTAACATTTTTAATGCTTTTGTTAGTTTATGAAAACATTTGTTTTTCAACGTTAGTTGAAAACGCTTTTACCTAAAATTGTTAGCTGGCTATTATCCCATATATTGAGCCGTGGTGCTCATGTGGACAACAAAAGTTTGAGTACGACTCTAGTCGGTCAGGATTCAGTTAATTGTTTTAGCATCAAGAGTTTGTGACTGTATCACATCTTCTGCTAAATAAATTTAAATTTAAACTAGTCTGTTAATTCATTCTGTTCTGTTAAAGTCTTTCCTATTGTGTGTGTGATGTCAGTGTGTGTGTGGGGGGGGAACAATATTCAGTCCATTAACCATCTTTTAAACAATCTATTTTCAGCTTAGCGGACCTCTGCAGACCTCTGTCACCCTGCCAGTGTGATAATCCCAAAATGGGCCGTGATCAAACCGGCCCCAGAACACAGTGAACGCTCTCCATCTATCTCACTTCACATCCAGCCAGTGAACTGGCCCCCCGCTGGCCTTAATCGCCGGCCGTTTATTTCAATATTGCGTGTGTTGTTTTATTGTCTTCATTTTTTAAGTTGCCACGTCATGTCGGGTGTTGCGCGCCCGTGCAGATGTGGTCTGGTTCCGTGTACCCTGGTATGCGCTCACCCATGGGAGCTTTTCAGCCATGCCAGCTGCAGCTAACGATTTTAGGTTGTAAGAATGTTTCTGTAATGTTACCGTCAAGTAAGAAAAATGTTGAAAATGTTATTTTGAAAGTTCTAGGAATGTCCTGCTTTTTTGACGTTGTATTAATATTGCTTGGGTGCAAAAATGGTATTCAGTTTTCTGTAATGTTTTTTAAACGTTCCACTCACAGCTTAAGAATAACAGATTTGATTATTCAAACGTTCTAATAACTTTAATTGCAAAAGTGTTTTACGATGACTTGGAAAGAACTTTTAGGAAACGTTAGCCAATGTTCTGAGAATGTTGTCTGTTAGCTGGGGTGTCACGTTCTGATTAGCAGAAGGTTGTAGCTCCCGACTCATCTGTGGTATTCCAGAAATAAGGAGGTTCCTTTAACCTTAAGCACATTCCATGTGAGAAATAGAGAGATGAAAGGATGACTGGGATATGATGGATTGAGGGATTAAAGAATGGAATGGAGTGGATGAGATGAGATGACAGCAAGCCAGGAAAGAGAATTAGATCATTCTGCTCTCCATTTCTTTTTGTTTGATGGACAGAGTGTGAGAGTGCACTGGTATTGAGGCCTGATGTTTTGTATGTGTGTGTGTATATATGTGTTTGAAATGAAGGATGGCAATAGTGTGTCAGAACGTACCATGTGCTGATGTGCGAACAGCCGTTAGCATCCATCATGCTAAACAAAAGCATATTTCTACAGTTTATTTATCAGTAACGGCGATTCTCAGGATGTGAGGTTTGTGATCCACCCAGATGGACTGAATGCGTTTCCCAATTAAACACCGAAACCCCTCGGAGAACTCGGCTGCTTCTGGAACGTCTAACATTCTCCTAAGCATCGCGTTCCAAAATTTCATTAGCGGTTGGAGAGAATAAACAGACAAAAACACCAAGAGACGAAGGGAAACAAAAAACAAGAGTTTGTTAATTCTTGACTAATGTTTCCAAATGGCGATGGAGAAATACTTTTATTAACACATGTGAGCATGGAAGGCATTAACCTTTAGTTTGTTCACATACTGTAAGGGTTCCAACTTCATACAGCCAGATCAATAAACAGTATCTTTCATTTTTTCTCCTGTCTTAAAACACGTTTGTCGTTGTTTGTGTATGTTGAGCAGCTGTAAATGAGGCAGGCAACTGAAAAGCAGAATAAGGAGAGAGAGAGACGCAGACAGCTAATTAATATATAACATTAAAAAAGTTTCACAAACTTTACTTTTTGAGTACTTTGAGATAACTTTTAAAGAACGTTAGCCAATGTTCTGAGAACACATCCTGTTAGATGAGGAGAGAGAGTGAGGTGGAAGAAAAGAGAGAGATGGCAGAATAAATAATAGCTGGCTGTGGATACATGTGCTTCACAGCTGGAAGTGATTTCATCTCTTTGGTCAGAGGCATTATGGGAAATCACAGATGGGCACAGGTGCAGTTGGTGGGCCGTGTGAGCCAAAATCAGTTTTGAGCATCCAATCAGAGAACAGAACTCCAGTCGACAGCAGCCGAGCACAGCTGACCACTTCAAACCGACATACAGAGGGTGACACTTGGTCTTTATTAGTCAATTATTAGAGGTTGTTTTCTCTTTTTGTCCCACTATTTATTTTTTTCCTCACTCTTGGCTGCCCCCCGTCTGTCCCAGCTCAAGGTTTACAGATTGATCTACACTATTTCTTATCTATAGTTTTTTCTCTAATTCCAGATTCTCCTGTGTTCTACGTGCAATCGGATGCAAGACCACCGGAATCTAAAAGTTAAGCTTTCTCAATATCTGAATGTTGTTTTATGTGATTTCCATTTGTAGGTAATTGTAACATATGTGTTGTGTGTTTGAGGTGTGTAATATTTACAAATAAGATACTTTCCACAAATTATTGGGCCTGACAAAAGTTTTTTTTACCTTTTCCCGGAAAATAGTCAGTGTAAAAGGAAAAACATTGAGATATGTGCAAAATGTTTAGCTACTTATATAATGATACATTTGTTTTTATATATCAGTGCATTCAATATTCTCTCAATAAAAAACAAGCAGTTGTCCTTCTAATACTTGAAAAATTTGGACACCAAACTTTACCCTGTTAGTGAAAATAAGCATGTTAGCATATCATAGCATTTTTTCCAGCTGATAATATATGCCGTGAGCAAAACACAAAGCAGACTCTTTGTGTATCCACACTCTGGTTGTCTTTATTGAATGCTCTCTCTCTCTCTCTCTCTCTCTCTCTTCTTTTTTCCAGGAGGTGCTGGAGTCTGTGAATTATCGCCATCTGATGTTTGTGGCACGTTGGTCCGGTTTGGTCCAGCTCACAGATACACGTCTTCATCTGTTAGTTTAATCTCTCTATCCTGTCGTCTTAGTTCTGACAGTCACTCTATCTCAAAGCCACTCTGACCCACTGAAGTATCAGTTTAATAAGATCCTGGAGAGAGTTTCTCATGTACCATGTTATTCTCTCTCACACACCCCCCTCTCTCTCTTTCTCTCTTTTACACTTGTCCAAAAACAAACTCTGCCATTTGACTTGGCAGCACCAGTAGTGAAGCCTTCAGCCATTCTTTCCTTTATAAAAAGAAAAACGAGACCAAAACAGAGGAAAATAATCAACAATCGCTTGCCTTCCAGCTGCTTCTGTGGTGTGAGGAGAAAATGAGGAATTGTATGAGAGAAAGAAAGGGAGAGACAGAGGCAAACGCTCCGGTTGGTCGCTAGGGGCTGAAGGAGGGATGGAATGGAGGGATGGATAAACAGTGAATAAGGAGAGGGGCATTGTTGAGCCGGGTCAAAGGTCAGACAGTCTGAAAAGTCCACAGCTCTGAACAAACACAACAGCAGAGGCTTCAGGATTTATTAAATGTTGTGTGTGTGTGTGTGTGTGTGTGTGTGTGTGTGTGTGTGTGTGTGTGTGTGTGTGTGTGTGTGTTTGCTTTCTCTGTTGTGTTTTTTCTGGTAATTTCTGTGGAACAAATTGAAATACGATCAAATATATTAAGCAAACCTGAGAGTATGAAGCATTAGAAAGCTTTTAGAGAATGTTTTTAGAGAACAGAAATCTGCTGCAAGACTTTCTGTGAAGTTTGCATAACATTATTTTGCCAAGTAATATAAACCAAAAATAGGGATTGAAAATATTTTATTATAAAAACTTAAGAAGTCAATGGAAAGTCCCTGCCATGATAGAAATCAAACGTGTGTGTGTATGCGTGTGTATGTGTGTGTGTCCAGTACTCTTCCATTGATCCTTTCACACAAGATAGTGGCCCCTCCCACCAGGAGAGATAACAGACTCCCACTGCTCAGAGTTTATCAGACCCTCTGATAGCATCTAAACCATAAGATGCTCATTCCAGTGTAGAGATAGAAAGTCCCTCAAAGTTCTCTCTTATCTACAGAACCGGCTTTCCTTCGTTTAATGCCCTCAGACAGCATAATTCTCTCTCAATGATTTGTATTTTTCACAAACTCTTGCTGGAGGCTGCGCTGAAACCTGAGCGGAGGCCGTAAGTTTAACATGAAGATAAATGTGCAAAGGAAGCTGGGAAAAAGAGTCAGAACTCCTGCCGCTGCTGTTCATTCATACAGTGTGTGTGTGTGTGTGTGTGTGTGTGTGTGTGTGTGTGTGTGTGTGTGTGAGTGAGAGAGAGAGAATTAGAAGCAGGCAGAGTTACTGACTCCAGGGATGTATGTCATGTTCTCCTGCTTATAGTCACAGATCAGATCTGGAACACAGCTGGACTGTTCCCCTCCCAAACCTGCAGTGTTATCAACCTCTCTCTCTCTTTCTCCCTCTCTCTCTCTCTCTCCCTCTCTCTCATATTCATCATGATGTTTATTCTCCTTTCATCTCCCCGCCCTTCCTGCACTCCCTTCCTTTCGTGTGTGTTTGTGTGTGTGTGTGTGTACTTCATTTGTTCCAGTCTTTCCTTCTACCTGTGTGCCAAAAATATTTATTTTTTTAAACCTTCATGTTTTGAAACCCACATATTTATTTAAACCTACATTTGGTTGGCCAAAAAGAAAATCAGGCAAAAATGTGAATAGAAACTATTACTTAAACATCCCATAATATAATAATATGACATCAGACAGACTGATCGAATTAATTTGGGTTTAATTCGGTTTGTTCGAAGTTGCTCAGGCTTGGATGATATTATAATGATGCCAACAGAAAAAAGAGAATACTTGTATTTTATTACTTGTAATATTTATGATATTAATAAAAGCATAATCATGGATTATGGACCACTGAGTTTATTCTGGCCGGCGCTGCCAGTATGATGTAACTAAGAGATCACTGACTAAAAGGTTTGTTACAGTCACAGCTGGTTCGAACAAGAAAAGAGTTTACCTCCTGTCACTCAGTTATGCCGCATCTAGTTAGGACACGGTGTAAGTGAACAGCTGTCTGACTTCATGTTATGCATGGGCAGAAATAACAAACCAATCCAGTCTGAGCCCAAACAAACACAGCATTTCATGGTAAATCATGTGCAGAGAAGTCTGATTTTACACACACTCAGTGCCAGCCCTGCCTGCAGGCCACGGCCTCAGACTAAAGTACAACCGGAGAATATGTGTGTGTTTTTGTTTTCTACCGCTCTGGTTACCAAATGTCCCCACAAGGGCGGTAAAAGTCACACACGTCTGCGCTGTGAGCAGCAGCCAGCGGTCAGCACCAGAGAAATTCAATATTAAATATAGTGAATGATGCTTTTTTGGAAAACGTAAAGATGCAGAAATGTTTCTGAGAGGGTATAATAATGTAAACATGGTTTATAGTGACACTTGGTGATTTTTTGTTAGGTTCAGGGGATATATATATATATATACATTATATACAGTTTATATACAGATATACTGTATATATACTATATATACAGTTTGTACAGTATAATGACCATTATGTCTATGGAGAGTCCTCATATAGCACATATGGCAATGTGTGTGTGGGTGCATTTGTGTGTGTGTATGGCTGAATTTGTTTGATGACAGTCAAACGTTGACTGTGTCGCGTGTGTGTGTCTGCTGAACATGTGGCCGGATGACAGAGTACAGGGAAGCGTGTCACATCATAAGCGTTAACATGGATGGAAAGTTACATATGTGAGTGTGTAAAGGCGACTGCACTGCGCTCAAGAGGTCAGTCGACTCAGTCAATTTCAATGTATTTCATTACACCATGAAACGCTGCTGTCAACATATGCACACACACACACACACACACACACACACTGCAATGAGAACAAGCTGCCAGAATATGAGCAGACATGCATGTGCACAGAAACACACACTGTATGGTTGTGTGGATAGCCAGCGCTCTGAATGCTGGCTGCTGTTGCACTCAAAGTCTGAAGAGAGAATGAAGTGACTTTTTTTCTGATGGAAAGTATGTACTGAGTGATGTTGTCATCTATTTCTCTCACTCTCTTTCATTTTTATCCGGCCATCAAGTCCCTTAATCTCTGTGTAACATACACCCAGAGGTACGATTGATACCTCTATTATAGATAGGTAGGTAGGTAGGTACAGACAGACAGACAGACAGACAGATAGATACCGATCAAATGCGTAGCTTAAATTCACTATAAGTCGCTTTGGATAGAAGCTTCTGTCAAAATGCATAATGCTAACCCTTAACTCTAACCTAGCTGTCTGCTAACTTGTTCCCATGTAGTTGCTGTTTAATCAAACTCTTACTCTTAGTTATCAGAATGCCCAAAGTGGGCTATCAAAATAAAGCATAACTAAAAAGAACTGGCTGAGGATTAAGTTTAGGGGTAAATACCATTAACATTCATATGAAAACCATTTTGTCTGAGATGTCCTCACTAATATAGCTCCAGTGGTCTGTGTAAGAGAGGTGCAGACTGGTTCTGGTCACCACGCCAGACGAAGCCCGACTTTCCCTCAGATCATCAGAATACATGGTGTCAGATCCCTCCCTCTCCTCCATACCCACCTATCCACACGGACCGGGTGAAGTGGAGAACCGAGACGAGAGAGTGTGAATTAGAAGCAGATGAAGATGTAGAGTCACAGCCAGTGTTTGAGCAGAAACAAGAACTTATACTCTCTGTAAGTCCCGCATACCAATACACAACCAGCACACACACACAGAAACAGATACACACACACAGAAACAGACACACACACAGACAGCAGCTCCGCTTCCTGCCGCAGTCTTCATCTGGCTGCATCCTTATCTGAATCTGTGCATGAGACAGAGAGGGCGGAAAATGGCAAAATGGAAAGAAGGATAAAACACAGACAGACAGACGACAGAATGAATGCAAGGAAAAGAGAGCGAGACAGAGCCAAAGATGGAGCGAGGCAGACAGACACACACAGAAGGCCTGGTCTTAATTAAAAAATAGGATCCAAACTTCTTAAGCTCTTTCATTCTGTCTGTCTGTCTGTTTTTATTCTTTCTCTTTTTTTGTCATTCATCCATTCCTACCTTTCCAAACCAGAGAGAGGTTCGTTGCTTTTCAAGAATGTTGTGCAGGTGAGGGCAGGGCCAATTTGTAAATGAGCCATCGGATGTTTCCAAAACCGCATTCTCCTAGGGAACATTCTTAGAACGTTGGCTAATGTACTCTAACTGTTCTCTTAAAGTTATTAAAAATGTTTTTTTTAACGGTAGAACTTTTTAACTTGTCATATTTTCATATTTATATGTTACAGAAAATGTCAATCAGTTTAAATAACTTTCTTATAAGAAAGCAATAATCCTAATGCAATGTCTAAAAACTGGAGGCTGGAGGAACGAATCTAGAACTTTTAAAATATCATTTTTAACATTTTTGTTGCTTGATGGAAAGATTATGGAAACGTTTCTATGGCCTATAAGTGTTAGCTGGGCATTTCAAATGAATTGCATCTATATTGTTTGTTATTTATGTCTAGTTTAATTTTAGTCTTCATTAGCGTTTCCCAAAGTTATTTATTTGGTTGGTTTTTGTGTATTTTGTTTGAGTGTTAATGAATCATTTGTGTTGGGTCACTAAATACCTCTGTTTGCTCCTTGGAGTTTGATGCAAGAGGCTGGAGAGCTCTGTTCGGATTATATTGAAGGTTTATTTGATTGTTTTTTGGGTTATATAAAGAAGGTACGCAGACTTGTTAGGAGCTTATATTGTATCAGTTATATATGTGCATGTGTTTGTGACTTGTAAAAAATGAAAATTCTGTCATTATTTATTTATTTGAATCTGTTTCCAAACCACTATGACTTTCTTCTCACGTCATGCCAGGTTTGCTCTTATTGGCGCCAGTGCTATTGAATCCGTCACGTGTCAAAAACAAATTTGATGTGTGGCTTTAAATATGCGCATACACTAATGAGGTTCATATGGGCAAACTTTGAATATGCGCATTCACTAATGATTTTGTGGTGCTATTCCTTATCATTTTTGCATGCGTTCCTTTAAACTAAAAACAAAGTCATACAGGTTCAAAACGTGAGCAAACGATGGCAGATTTTGAATGTGAGAGGGATAGGTGTGGTGGTGATGTCACTGTTTCGTGAGTGTATGTAATTCGGGATTGAATTATATTGGCGTTTCTAGCATAATTAACAGCTTTCATATCATTCACATGATGTGTTTAGTTCAGGGCAGTCCAAAAGCTCAAAGCTGATTTCATTTCTCTTGTATGGTTACAGCTGTAGTTGTTTTGCCTGAATGTTTTATTGTGTGTGCGTGCGTGCGTGTGTGTTTTTAATGGTGGTTTGTGTATGTGTGTTTGTTTGCCTTCCAGTAGTAGCATACAATTGGCAACTTGACGTCTCCTGCTAAAATTACAACAGTATTTGGTTTGCTTCATTCCGAATCTGTTTGTGTGTGTGTTTCATTTGTGGCTATGTGCTTTGAAAAACAAACACTTTATTATTTCATTAGACCTTTAATAACGTGCAGCATTAGGGAAAACAGGGATCTGGGATTTGGTTTTCCATTAGAAATGAGGATTGTTTTGTGTTATGTGGATTTGATGGGCCAGCAACCAATCACAAACAATTCTTTCCTCCAACTTTTGCCAACAACCAATCACAAACCAACCTCTGCTCCTATTACTGCCAGCAACCAATCACAAGCAATCCTCTCTTCCAACTTTTGCCAACAACCAATCACAAACCAATATCAAACCCTACCGCTGACTAAATCCTTGGAAACTCATTTTGGCATTTTCAGACACAAATCTGTTACAGATTGCATTTGATGTAGACACAATAATACCAATCATAGCATCTTTATATGTTTAAAGATATTAATATAGATTTTTTTTAATTTGGCAGATCATTTCAAATGAATATTTTTAAGCCCGTGTCAAGTGAATATTTATTGGACTGTTTTGAATGACGCATGACCAGCAAACTAGCAAACGTATTATCGTTCATGCAACACAAACACGCGTACACAGCCTACAATAACATTACATCGGCGAAACCACCCACTCACACCTGTTTTGTGGCGTTGAACTGGTTGGCACAACCCTGACAAAGCAGTTGGTTTCGTGGGAAACCTTCAAAAAGAATCAATGGCAGAGTCTGAAGTTGATGTTGATGGAACAGCAGGGGAAGGGAAAGTATTGCATTTTATTTCAACCAATGAAACCAAAGAACGGTTCAAACGGACGCCATGGCAACACACACGGGCAAACCAAGTGTGTTCATTTGAAATGATACGTGTGACACCGATTCGGCGGTCTCTGTCTGCGATCGATAGCTCGCACGACGCCGCAACATAATGAAAACAGAATCGCTGTAGCTCAATACACTGTGCTAGAATGTTCCTGGTTAAATCTTTATTCTCTGTTAAAGTCATGGCTTTTTATTAAAACATTTAACAGGGAAACCACACATGATGTGAACAATCTTAGAAGAGCTGAAACGGCTGGTTTTCCCTGGTTAAATAACGGTTTAATGCAAGTTGCTGACGTACAGTAAAAATTAATATACTCCTGTAGACAGAATTTGCTGAGTAGAAACTGGATTTTCACGTTTTTTAAGAATATGTGATTGGAGCTTGTCTATCTAGAATTCATCACCATGATGCATGAGTGCTGTGGGCAGTTTCCAGGGTGTTGCTAAGAAGTTGCTAAAATGTTTTAAGTGGTTGCTAGGGTGTTGGTTGTTGCTTACTGTCTGACATCAAAGATTTCCTCTTTAAACCCAAAGGATTTTTCATGTTTAGAAGATTACCAGCTTAATTTGAGTTCTGCCCCACTGTTTAATATTAACAGTTAAGGTTAGTTTACAAGCAATAGACTTTAATGAGATTTTAATAAAGACAATTCATCTTTTTAACATGTTTTTGGTCCTTTCACAGGCTGATTTATTTTGTGGGAAATAGCGTCTTAAATGTTCATCAGTCCTGTTAATAAAGTTTGAAACCGTGTGATGGAACAGGTGAGAGGTAGTTTAGCGGTTGTGGTAAACGTGACGTTTTTCTCCACCAGCTGTGAGCAGTAAATTCAGTGGTGCTGCCAGACTGATCTCAGCTGACTGAATTCAACAAGTCGTTTTTTCCCACCCTGGACAGCGCAGCCTCCCATCACATTAGTGCTGCACTGAGGCCTCATGGGAATGAACACAATGAGGCTCTTTTATTTGACTCCCAATACTATTATTTCTCTCACTCTCTCTTTTTTCCCTCTCTGACTTTGTTCATAAATTCGGTGGGGCCGCTGGGTTTGTGAGCGGGGGACTGTGTGTTGGCCTAAGCTGGCTTAGAGTCTCCTGTTTCTATAATAGATGGCGCTGATTAAGACCTTGGGGGAACAGGCGTGACTCTGACAGCTTACTGCAACTGCGAGAGGTGTGTGTGTTTGAGAGAGAGAGAGAGAGAGAGAGAGAGAGACATTTAAAGTGGTAATATGAATCAGAATAAGGTTGTAGTTAATGGCAGCACATGGTATCACATACATGAACACACACACTCTCTCTCTCTCTCTCTCTCATGTCAAATACTATAACCTAACCCATACTCTAGCCCATGTTACTTTATTTTAACAGCATTTTTTTTAAATGATAATGTCCCCCAAAACACTCATATTTTGCTTATTTGGATACAATATTGTGTGGTTAACTAAACCTACATACACACACAAACACACACACAGAGCTTTTCATATTGGCCGTCATGTGACCCCACCACTATCTCTTGTTCAGATCTCTCTCTGGGACTCTGCTGTCTGGGTTGGCGCTGTCCCAGGTCGTTTAACCTCTCCTCTCTCGCTATGTCTGTATCTCACACAGTGAATCTGAATATCTGTGACTGTGCGGTCGTGTGCATGAGCGTCTCTGTGCACGTCCGACACAGGGCTCAGTTTCACTCAAACCTCAAGAGCCGGTCACATTTTATAAACATTTTGTTTTGGAAATTAACGTTTAAATTTACATGGACGTTACGCTTGTATTTCAAAAGCTGTTTCAGAAACGTAGACAGTTGAAGGACTGATTTCTGGATATGTTCGGCCTTCCACATCAAAATACCTGACAGACATTTCACAATAGAACTGTCTCTGTCCAAACCACTTATGTTAAGAGGAATATGTTTCTGTTTATGTGTTTCAGAAAAGACGAGAGACACTGCTCTTGTTCCATTTAGTCACAGATGCTTTCGGTGAGTGGCTGTGAATTTAGTGTGTGTGTGTCTGTGCCTTTAAACATAATAAGGACTGTACAAAGAACCTTTCCTGTAAAAATAAGAACCCGTTCACCACAAACACAGTCATACCATTAGCTGTGTGAGGCTTAATTTTAAAAGCTTAATTTTCAAGGTCTTTTACGCAGATTAAAGGCAGTAAATTGTGTGCTACCAGAATCCTTGAGAAGCAAGACAAGCTACAGACTCCAGACTCTGAAGACACAATTGCAACACACTTCTAAGGCCTGCAGAGGATGTTAAAGGTGACAATTAGCCAGACCACAACACACGCTTAATAAAGTCTGGTTTGTGGGCAGTCCAGTGACGGCTGCGAGTCAAAGCACAGCTTCTAAGGTAGCCTTGAACAGAACACCCTTCTGAAAGGAAATTTAGGCGTAATGTCTCTCCCGCTAAGAAATTTAGGTTGCGGGAACATTTCCATAATGTTTCCATTAAGTAACCAAAATATTAAAAATGACATTTACAATTTTCTAGCAATGTTTAAAATGTGCAGTTTTTAGATTTTGTATTAACGTTATTGCTTGGTTAGTTATAAGAACGTAAAAGTAACATTT
This sequence comes from Yasuhikotakia modesta, assembly GCA_036877545.1. NCBI lineage: Eukaryota > Metazoa > Chordata > Actinopteri > Cypriniformes > Botiidae > Yasuhikotakia > Yasuhikotakia modesta. The sequence goes on from JBAJNP010009165.1 coordinate 14,782, forward strand.
TTGTGATCTATAATGCTCAACAAAACATTCTACTAATGTTACAGCAAAGCACATTGTGATGACTTTTCAGGAACATTAGCCAACGTTTTAAGAACGTTCCCTGTTAGCTATATCTGCCTGTCTATTTTAATAAATCTAGTTGCTAAGTGAGAACGAGCAGTTTTTTTGTATTTCATTTTCAGCAGAAACGCCGACCGGGACACATGGTTATCATTGGTGGTGTTGTGGATTCCGTTCATCTAGGGGGTGAGTGTCTGTTTCCTAAACCCTGCTGTGACCTCTCTACCTTTATCTCTCACCGTCTTTCTCTCCCTCGCTCTCCATTTTTCATCCTCTCTCATCTGCTTCTGATCCGCTTCTCGTCCGTCAGCGAAAGTGAATCCGGAGTCTGGAATTAAAGCATGTCTAGTGTGTCAGTTCTGAACTCCAAAGTGTTTTCCCATGTAGACTCGAAGGTTATCTATTCCCAGCGCTCACAATATCTGCTGCCTTTCATGAGCCAACAGATACACACAGATCACCGGCCCAAACGGCGGTTCGTCAGTGTAAATGTGTGGGCTGCCTGCCTCTGTGGAAAAAAACAAATGGAGATTTGGAAGGGCAGGCTGCCATTTTAAAACACACATATATACAGACGTTCTGTAAGCTTGTCACTGCCTGTTAGGCTTGGCACTCTGGTTAGCGGGCGGTTTGGATCCACTTTCAGAAGAACTTTTACCCTGAATTTCTCTCCTATACGCAGACAGAAAACACAAGAGCAGAAAGACTCTTTATACGTTATATACTGTGAGTGTGTTTTGAACTGTCGCAGCTGTGTGACCTGTGTGATTATCACAGGTAACAAGTTAATTTCAAGTGTTTTAAGTTAATTTTAAGTTAATTTCAGTGTGTGTGTCTGTGTTTGTGTGTGTTAGCAGCTCATTTGGTTTGTATGTGTTCGCAGGTCATTTTTTGTGTGGTGTGTGCACTAACTAAATCTGTTACATGCAGGACAAATTTGAAGTATGGATCAGCACACTTGGCCACTTTCACTTCGTAGCGCACAATTTTAGGTTGTAAGAACATTTTCAAACTTATGTTTCTATAAAGTAACAAAAATTATAAAACTTTTTTTACTTTTAGAAAAAGTTGTACAAAATTTTACTTTTTACTATGTAAAAAAATATATTGTGATAACATTGAGAGAACGTGCCAACATTTTGTTTGATCCTTATGATTTATAGTAACGTCAGTCTGATCAGATCACACATGTCTGATAATGACAGACCATCATCACACTGAGAAACAAACACTATGATCATTACTGTACATTTACAGTCATTACTGTACATTATTGTACATTACTGTACATCACTGTAAATTACTATAAAAACAACTGTTAGAGCAGCATGAGGAGACTTCAATGCAATAATGTTTTATCAATGCAATAAAAACACAAATCGTGTTACACCATTTACACTGTGCATAAACAGATGCACAAACCAGTACACTCAATTGCTCTCTCTCTCTCTCTCTCTCTCTGTCTCATTCTCTATGTCTCTATATCTTCTTTTCTCCTGCACAGGAAAACCATTAACTCCTACTTTTTCCTCTATAGATAATGTGTTTCAAATGACTCCTCACATCTCTTTCATCCCTCTCTGTGTCTCTCCTGTGGTGCAGGGAGCCTCTTAAAAGGCTTGTTTGGAGAGGGATGTTTCCTCCTGAGTTCGGCCGCGGCCCTTGGCAGATTTGAGAGGGGCCCCTGCAGTCCCGCTTGATTTTACGGGTTGATGGATGGCGCTAACATCGGGGGAAGACATTGCCATTCTGTAACTGTGTGATGGGGTTTGTATCCCCCGACGACGGATGGCACTGTAAACAGAGTGATCAGCAGGGGGTGTGGCCTGGTCAGCTGCAGTAAAGCTAACAAGCTCCTGTGTGTTTTTCTCGCAATATACGCAGCGCTGTCGCATTCAAGCCCAGTGCAGCGGGGTCACGGCTCCTGAGGACCCCGGAGGGTAGGAGGGGGTTTGCGATTGGCCGGTAAAGACATCATGGGATACATATGCACAGAAGCCTGAGTAAGACAGATCTCTGTTCTTTTATTTATGGGGGTCTTGGTTACATGCACCACCAACAAGAGAAGCAGAGTGTAAATATTCACATGCTTGTATTTAAAGCTTGTGTTTAAAACTTTTTTGTGGTTAAAAATAAACAAAAAATGGTTGAGAAAGTGCAGAACAGATCAGTGTTTAAAATGGTCTCCTTACATTACCACGCTTTGCAACAGTAAGTTAATATAAATAGTTTATATATAATAAATCATAAATTGTTCAGTTGTGTCTGATTTCCTGGTAACTGCCAGTTTGGCTACATTTTACTATAACGTACATGAAGAAAAGTATGTGAAAAAAACTGCAATTTAAGTTTCAAACACAGTTAGTGACTGAGGCAAAAGTTATGGATTGCAGCTTTAAAAAAACTATGTTTAGAGCATTTCTTTACCATTCAAAATAACATTTTTAATGTTTTTGCAACTTGTGTAATGCGTTGATGTGTAAACATTCTTACAACCTAAAGTTGTTATCTGGGTAGCTGGCATGCTAATTACTACAGAAATCACTTGACTCACAGCTGTGCACATATTGGCAACATTTACAATGACATGGACCCTGGCCCGTCCAAACAGAACCCTGGTATCATTAACATGTTTCTTTCTGTTCCATCAGTCAATCTTAAATCTTCCCTGTGGTGACCTTTAACCTCTCACTGACCTCTTCTTTGTGTGCTTTTAGGAATTTGTTAGGAATTTACGGCCGAAGCTACCGCTGCTGGTTGTGTACAGAGCCGTCGACACAGAGAGTGTCTGAAGCGCACAGATATACAAACACAGGAAATGTTTGTGTGTGCTGTGCTGTGGACACTGAGGTCATGTTGGGGCTCAAGGCGCTAAAATATGTAAATCTTGGACCGAAAAGCCTGAAAATCGGTAATTGCTTTGGTCGGCGTGCCAATCGCACCGCTAAAATAACAGACTCCCAGAAATCACAACATCATTGTACCTCCACGCCTGTGTTTTTAAACATTCTGCTAATTCCTCAACATTACCTGGAATTGCTCCAGTAATAACAGATTATACTATTAATTGAATGTCTCTAAAGTCTTTTTTGGCCCTTTAGACAATTGGTGCATACATGAAACATGGCAAATCTGGCTAGCTAACATATTGGCGTTGCGGATTAGCGTGCAACTGGGAAAGCTGACGCGTTTCGCTCGGTCAGGGATGGGTGGAAAGACTCGTAGCGGCTCTGTCGACACTCTCTTCTCCAGTTCTCCGGCGTGCTAAATACCACCCCTGTTAGCAGGCATTAAAAAGCCATTCACACCATTGCCATGTGCTTAAGTTGGCCGCCACAATAGCTGAGCTCAAACGTCTGGAAGGTGTCTGTTATACACACACACACACACACTCACTCATCTCTTTTCTCCATCTCCCTCAGCTTTTGGCAGGCCAGCAGCATTCGGACGCTTTGGACCTTGGCTTTTAGCATTACAGCTATTCTTGCGCAGCAGATAATGTCCCTCACGTTTTTCGTAAACCAACTCGAGGCTCTATTATAGCTGTTACCTGTGAGAACCCGGCACGACGGCCGAGATTTATAGATTCCAAATAGAAGCGATTTGCTAACGCATGTCGATCGAATAACACGGCCAGTGGTGGAAAAGTGTTGTCTGGCACGAACGAGTGCCTGAAACCATATTTTTCACATTAGAGGTTGTGTAAAGTTGCCTTGTGGTGCTCAGGCCTGCAGTTATATCTGCTGGCAACCTGCATGAGATCTGGTTGACCCTGAGGAACCTGTTCTCCTCGTGAGCTGGCTGCCCAGCTAAATAGGGAAAGTTCTGAGAATGTTGGCTAA
>JBAJNP010009166.1:0-18683 GCA_036877545.1 Yasuhikotakia modesta
TTTTAAGATGTATCATACCTGTGACACTATAGACCTTCTATAGACACTGTAGACCTTTATAGTCTCTATTCATTTCATTTTCCAGGAAAACACACTGATTCACTAGATAATAGTTGCATCTCTTGCAAAGACCACCGGTATGTTCAAAGATGCTATCACATCTGCTAAAGCGACTCCATCTCCTCGCTGCAATAAATTATTAATTATTACGAACAATATGTTTGCATTCGCCGGCAACCGTGAAGGTCGAACACGCGTCTAATGTTTTTTATGGTATATGTTGCACCGCAGGTTCTCAGACGACATTATTGGAACAAAATGAGCCGGGATATGAATTCTGAGAAACTTCATGAAGCAGAACAGTCGCAAGTCACATCACTTGATTAATCGTCTCTCTGCTGAATGAATTAGACTACACAATACTCCGAAGAGCTGATTGCAACAGATCTGCTAATCCTATTAAAATTCATAATTAGCAATATTCTTGCCAGCTTCCCAAGGTAGCAAATGAAAAAGATAATGAAAAAAATAAATAGAAGATTTGAAAGTGATGCTAGAACAATGTGCCACATTGTCCTCAAATCTGCATTCACTCTTTTAGGCCCGTGGTGATGGATTAGCGCTTTATTGAAATGCGGCTCGGTACCTGTAGCCTGTTTGGGTCCTGGGACCCCTCAGTCAGTCAGTGATGTGCTTTTAAGGGCGCTACTGTTGTCTGTGTGTTTATGAAAGATCAGCTTTCAGTGTGTAAACGGGCATCATAGACAACCAGAGACGTAGCCCCATCACACTCACATACATACACACACACACACACAGCCATTCAAGCAGTGACGCTTCACACATATGTCCTGATATATTTTTTCACCTTCCTGTTCTATAGATGTAATTCCATCTGTTTCCTTCATGCTTGCCAGGACATTTATTTGTTTATTTACTTCAGCTCTATTGGAAATACATTGTTTGATCATTTTTGTATTCTAAGTGTCATTTAGCTGGTTTAATTCAATCTGGGTTATGATGTTACAGTACTGTGGTGCTACTGTACTGAGGTACAGTAATGGTTTCAAATGATAATGTCATGGTATTTCAATATGCTTGATGCTACTGAAACCACTGGTGGTTTATTGGACCACATAGAGACAAAAGGTCAAGTTTCATCTTAAAAGTGCTTTGGCGTCTCGAGTGGGCAATGCTAGTGTCATTTGCTACTATTGCTGTTATTGTTATGACTATAACTTTACTGGTGTTAACTTCTCCAATTGAACAGTTCAATATTCAACCTAAAAATAAAATATTACCCCAAAACATGATCTGATATTCTATAGATCTTCAAAAACAAAGGATTTGAGTGGTTGCTAGGGTGTTGCTAGGTCATTGCAGTAACAACTGTTTAGAGCATTATCAGGCTCTTTCATACTGTGGTTTGAAAATGATTCTTTTTCAGTATTCTGAAAAATATAGTGTTTATAGTCAACGATAGTGTATAGTGTTTACAGTCGTCTATAGTGTTAGTTTTTTATGCATACATCAAGTCCAATCACGTAGCACATCTCTCCTCTACAAGCACAATTTGAGGTGCCATTTATGTAGCACAGCTTTGAAGGACAAGCTATGTACCAAAGTTTAATAGGTAGGATTAAGTGTTTGTTCAAATATGAGAAACCCACAACTAATGACAGCTCAGAGGAGAAAGAGAGGAAGTTTAAAAGCCAAATAGAGATGCAGCTGAGCTCTTGGCATGATAATAAATGGGAGAACAAACAACCATGACAGTCTGACAAGACTTTGAAAACTTGGTTTTCCTGAAACTCTGTTTCCTTTCTGCCTCTTCAGCAGAAATGCTCCTTCCCAAAGCAAGCTGTACTGTGAGTGGGTTGCTCCGAGCTCTGGCAGGGGTTTTCCAATGTTGTTGTGCTCCCACTTGGTGGAATCTTCCTTGTACATAAACACTACAGATGAAAGGTCAGTTCCTCCAGCTCTGAATATACAATGACCCTTTTCCTTTTTTCGGCTGCCCGAGTAGCAGCACAGTGACCCGTGCCGCAGACGGGCATCTGGTTGAAGCGAAACAAGTGGAGCCTATCTGGCCCGAGGGTCTGCCTTCTCCCAGCCTATCATCAGAGAGGAAGGCCGCAGAGCTTGATCACGGGCAACCATTCAGCATGCAAAGCTAAGAAACCGGTGCAGAGACTCAAAAGAAGGTGAATCTGAAAGTTACTCCAAACAGAGGCTGAGAGAACCATCAGGGATAGTCAGAGGGCGAGAGGGTGGGTGGTGTTGAATCGTTTAACACAGATACAGCTTAAACAAACAGGAGTTAACCACTGTGAAAACATGGCACAAGACTAACAACATACCACAATATGCTAAATAAACTGACCCTGTTTATTCTGATACATGTTGCTGGTTTTATTGGGCATAATTCACTGCACTATTTTAAAGATAAAATGGTTTTTTATAAAGCTTTGACATAACATTTAGTTTTGGACTGGTTAAACACTAGCAGGCCATTGGTTAATGTTAGCCATTAGCAAATATTATTGATTGAGGTTGCTGTTGCAGACAGTTCTAAAACGGTTCTTGTATCTAATATTATCTCTTATACATTTAAAGCTAAACAACAGTTGTACCACCACAATTGCTTTGATTTAATTTGGTGGGAAACATCCTAGTTAAACTTGTATATGTTCATTTTTTAAACAAGTGAATTTTGTATTTGAATCCAGTGATCCATCAGAGAACTATTACCTAAAGAATATTTTTAAAGCCTCCATTTTAAACCCTGATGGAAGATGGAGAGTTTTGGATCACAGCGTTCTGACCTTGTCTGTCTGCTTGTAAGAAAAACAACCCGGTTTCATCTTTTCAAAATTAACTAGCTTCTTTTTTGATCATACCTCTCAATCCGGCACTTTAACATCTTTTTTTAGGATGTGCTTGGCACTGCACAACGGTTTTAGTTCCTGAAGTATTTAGTGTTTATGGAATAAATCCCCCTTTTTAATTGCTGTAGAGTTGAAGGATGTTTGAAAGACAATTGAAGCTTTTATGGGGGAGAAATAAATGAGTGGAAAGCAACACTGCACTTTTATCCCGCCTGTTTAGATTTTACAAAAGGACATTGAGTCTGCAAGTCAGTCAGTCTACACTGCCTGTAAAATATATGTGTGTAGTGTTTGTGTTTGCCTGCCCGCCTTCCTCTCTGGCCATGTTTGTCTTTGTTTACTGCTCTGTTGGACCTTGGAGAGAACAGAAAAAGTACAATTCTCCCGTGAATCTAGTGCTGGCCTGGTTTTCAGAGTCGAGGCTCTGTTTCATAATTGAAAGGTCTCTGCTGTCTGTTCTGTCCAGATGTCCGGCGTGCCTGTGGACTTACCCACAATGCAACAGTAAAGCACAGAACATTTCTCCCTAATTAGATCGCTTTCATCAGAGATTTGAGAACTCAGACGTCTCTCTTTCAGGGTTAATGGATAATCGCACGTCTCTGCTTATATAATGCACACATTATACTTCATGTTTCCTACACATACTATACATATAATACTAATTGTAAGCAGCAAACTTTAGCTACAGTTGCATTCAGGAATTACTTCCTCTGGTAAGGCTTAGAAATCAGGTTCCCTTCGGTGTCATGATTAGGAACATGTCAAATTTAAATGGATATTATATTTGCAAAAATTAAAAATTATGTGGAAATAGTATATGCTTAGATAGTGTTTTGCTTAGTTTCACCCAGAAATACTCAGCATAGCATATGCACTTGAGCATCCGACCTCCTTGTAAGCTTCTTCTCAGCTTCTGAGAAGGCTTTCTGGTAGACATTGGAACATCTCCAGTTATTTATTTATTTTTTAGACGCATGACTATCAGTGAGGTCAGAGAGTGATGTTGAGTGATCTTGCATCCAAGGTGTTGTTCAAGGTGTTCTGTGGAGTTTAGGTCTAAACTTTGTGCAGGCCAGTACAGTTCTTTCTTTATGACCACTGCTGTGTACACGGTTGTCATGCTGGAACAGGAAAAGTCTGTTGCCACAAAGTTGAAGGCATCTGTAGTGTGACGTGTATTTTTTGAGGGACCTAACTAAGGTCACACTGATGAATTCCAAATCTTGGAATGTGAATTGTCAGCCAAGCCTGAGACTGTACACTAGTTCACGTAAGGTAACCAACGTTACATAACATAAAAAAAACATTGCAGATGAAACCATAGACCTCTCAGCCTTTTGCTGTAAACCCACATCTTACGCAGTTACTGTAACTATAAACAGGTATTATAGATTTCTGCTTGTGAACTTTCATTTAGTTCTGTGAAGTTAACTTTGGTCTGTTAAGCTGCAAATATTTGTTCTCCGCTGACAGTGAATGATTACTGATAGCGGCGGCACCAGCACACCGTCAGCATGTAATTATACATATTTACTCCACATGACAGAGGAGAAATAAACCGAACTGAGCATTTAATTAGAAATGAAGGTGTTTAATGGAACGCAGGTCTGTCAGTTGGTGTTTTGGTTGTGAGCTGTTTGTCATAGTAATTGTAGTTGGTGAGAGCTGTCGTTTTAATACAGTTGGCTGGATTCAAGTCTGGTCATATACAGTACATATACAGTGTTCCTAGCTCAACTGGAAGAGCACTTCGTTAACAGCACAAAGGTTGTGGGTTCGATCCCATGGAACACAAGTACTGATAAAAAATGTATACTCTGTGTATTTACAGTATTGAATTCACTGTAAGTTGCTTTGGATAAAAGCGCCTGCCAAATGACTAAATGTAAATGTCATTACAATGAAATATACTTTTATGTTTATGAATTTTTGTATGGTTTTATTGAAAGTAACTTGCACTGTACTATCAGTGCTTATGCTCTCTGGGAGTCAAACCCATGGTCTCGGCCTTGCTATTGTTATTCTATACTGTACACTGTACTGTACTGTTAAAAGAACACCCACAGGTACACAAACACACAGAATTCTGCTATCTTTCTATAGCGTACACGGTTGGTATTTCAGGTATATGTGTGGGTTAACACTGTATTCACCAGCTGAGAAACTGTAATGTGAAAGAAATGTAGCTAATATTCCCATTTTAAGAAACCATGTCATTTTAATAAGCTGTTTGGATTTGGCTTCACATTTCAGACAATAAAGTAATCATACACAAAGATTTACAACGTCTACAACAGCATGTTACTCATTTTCTCGGTTACACTTCACAAACTTGCCTAAAACAATTACACCGCTCTCTCTCCTCTATGGAAAATAACCAAACAAATGTCTATGTTGCTCTTGTTTAGAAGGAGGATTTATATAAAATGTATTTGCTCTGTGCTTTTTGTATGTTAAATATAAAGGCCAAACAATGTAGTGAAGCTGAATGGCTCTGGTCCTTGTGTTGTTTGTTTGTATAGGTTGTGTAGCTTGTTTTGGTTTAAATCTACAAGTCCACACTTGTCTCCATGACGTAATTTTTATCTTCAATTTTTTCTGTGTATTCAAACTAATGCATATATTCAAAACCATTTTTTAAAACTTGTTTCATGTTTCTTCATTATTAAATCTTCCTGAGGACAAATAGACTCTAAAAATAGACTTTTATCTTTAATAATAATGGCCTATCCTAAAATAACATTTTGTTGTCAATAGAGCACTAAAACTCTAATGATATCAGTCTAGTAACTTTTGATATGAGGTTCAAAGGAACATATTACACAAACTTGGAACATAAAAAAATGCTGTAAGTTTTAAATAACATTTTTCCTGTAGCTTGACTCATAGACCATAGCATTAGCAATGCCAAGGTCATAAGTTTGTTTCCAGTAAATGCATTTACAGTACAATAAAATGTATATCCTGAATGTACTGTAAGTCGTTTGTCAAGTCTGTCATGTGGGTAGATCGCTGCTTTGGTTTTGTAGCTGTATTTGTAGCTGTATTTGTCAGTTCAGTGTAACTAAAACAGTAGTATTCCAGTATATAGGAAAAAAAAATCAATAAGTGTTCAGTCTTTCCTTGGTTGAATAATAGGTTGTTACATAGTGATTGGTATCAAAGAAAGAGATGTTGGCTGATCTGAACTGTGGGGTTATTGTGTTCAGATTCATGCAATCTGTTTCAAAAAGGCTTTTGCGTCTCCTGCCGTGATTTGCCGCTTGCTGATTGGTTTGCTCAGAAGGACAGACAGGCACCATTGTCAGGTTAATTGAGAATTTGTCACAGGAGATACCTGGAGAATGATCCACCTTAACACAACAAAGAGTGACATGCTGTTACAGGTGGAGAATGAGGTACAGTGTTGAAGTACTGCATCAATACTTTGGTAATTTGTAATCCCCAAGTGTGTTCCTGGATTATCTTTTGTCGGTCTTGCAACATTTCTTTGCAACCACAAAACTCCAAACCATTAACTATTCCTGAATCAGGCAGCAATTTTTACAATTAGTTTTAATACGAATATCCAAATCAGCTAGAAACCCACTTAAAATCTGATTGGTTTAAAGGAATATTGTTCCAGGACTAAACAAGGTGTTAATCAAGGAACATCCTGGTAAATATGTACTCATGGTTAGGATTTTGGAACCAAATGTATTAAACATTAGTTTTTTTATAATTCAAGGTGTACTATTATATTATATAACTTATGAAACAATAAATGTGTGGACCTGGGCAATATTTACACAGAATTTCACAAAGGCACATGTCAAGAAATCACCTGAGTTGTTTAAACACACTCAGTTGCTCTGCAACTGTGGTGGTGAGTTTGCATTGGCAAGCACCATTCACATTTTAACACTGTACACAATTGTAAGCCGTTTTATTGCATTTTAAGATATTAAATATGTCCTGGGTATTGTATGTAATATAAAAATATTATATTGTGAAATAGCTGGCAAATCCATTCTATACCCTCAGAATGTTTTTGGACAAACATTCAGGTTGAAGGCAATTACAGAAAAGTGAACTATCAATAAACTGTATGTTGTTTCATTTCCTGGTATTAGTCTGTTTACCTTGTGCTTTCATACAAGAACCGCAAATAGCCAACGGTGATATTAAGGCAGGTGTAACTGAGCTTCCATCTCGCATCTCGTATTAAAGCCAGGAATTATGGGTAGCCATGCTTTGATTGCCCTGGGAGTCGAATAAGGAGCCATGATTTGAGAATTATGACATTTTTAGTGCTAATCACATGCCTTTGTGATGGCAGCGTGTCACTTTTGTTCCCCCGAAAGACCGGCAATTTGTTTTGAAAATGGACTGGAGCGAAAAGACCCCTCTGTGGAGCGAGAGATGATAATCAACTGATGCCTCTCCACTATTTCATGGGTCATTTCATATTTGAAAATTTATTTCATCTGCCTCCTCCAACAATATCCAGCTTTAATTTGATATGCACAGACGTCTCTGGTAATGCGCCAGGCCTTTCATTCGGAAACAAAGTTAGAAAGCACATATGTGATTCGATTAGTCGGCGCATGTAAAAATGCAACCTAATAACTGCCCCTCTGATGTTTGTTGGTGCATGATGAGAGTCTCTGTGTGTTTCAAAGTATTGCGTGATTCATGATTTATTTACATTATACATTCTAATTATAATTGTAACATTCTTCATAAATAGTTATTGTTTATTATTTACAACAGATTGTAGTGTGTGTAGTGTTTACTCATGCTAATAACCATAAAACATCAATATTATAAATAATGTGATTATAAATCTCTATATATAAGTGATTATAAATCACTGTTTTTTTAGTCGATTACACATGAGGCACCATGCAGTTTTTTATGAAGGTATCACCATTTAATAACATATGGTATTATGAGCAAATCTGTATTTCAGTTGGAAAGACAGGAGGGTGGGAGGAACATCTTGCTATCTCTCATCCCATCTCCATCTCATGTGAACATCTGGACTCATCCGTCTTCATTTTGAATGCCATGTTAGCTGCTGAAACATGCCTTTCTGTGCATACTGAGCCCTCCATATGTCAGAAGATGAGACCAATGTTAATAATGAGGCTGGTTTACATTATTGTTCCAAATGTTGCTTAAGTTAAAAGCATGAGGATATTGCATTATTAAGGAGAAGATTGTAGGTTGAAATAGCCACTTCAGTGCGTAGTTTACAACATGCTTGTTTGAAAATTGCAGCACAATATGCAATGCTTTGCAGTTAAATATGTGAGGTCATGAGGGCATGCTGCATCCATCCTTCAAAGCGGGCAGTTGCTTTCAGCGCAGACGTTTTGGGCGTGTGTTTGTGGAGTTACTTTATTTGCAGCAATGCAGATAAACACCAGTGTCAGTCAATTTATTCTTCATAGCGTCACGCACTCACGACATTCTAGAACTTTTTGTAAAACTTTGCCAAGTGTGTTTTTTTCAGATAGGAAACGGTTATACTATTAATAATGTTCAAATTCTATCAGGCTTTATAGCTGTAGATGTTCATTAACCAGACAATTACCAGGGTGAGGGTGAAAGAAATGCGATGTATAAGATTTACAGTCATTCTAAATGAAATTGCTAATTTGATTTAAACGCGCATCTAAATGTTTTCTCCGTTGCTTCTCACCATAGCAGCCTCTGATAATAGTCACCAATGATAGTTCTTTCTTGTCGCCCAACTCTACAGATTGACTTGGTGTGTTCATTACAGGCAGCAGTGAATGCAATCTCCAAATACAATACAGGAGCTGATGAGGACGTTTCTTCAGCAGACCTGAGCTGTAAACAGGTTTAATGGAGAAATTCTGAAGTGCTCTGAAGCTTTTAACTGGCTTCAGTGATCTGATTCTGTGAACTGTTGAAACGATTCTGTTATAGAAATTAAATATCCTGTTGAAGTGTGTAATTTCTGCAGCGCTAACCGATTGTTGCTGTGTCTGAATGCTGCCCTCAACTGCTGTTGAACTGATTAAACCACAAGTCAAAATTGTCGACATTTATTCATTGGCACTGCTATTATTTGTAGAAGAATAAAGTTAAAGGAATAGTTCACCCAGAATGGAAAATATATTTAATTTTGAAAATGTCATTTTAAACCCATATGGCGTTTATTCCTTTTGTGGAACACAAAAGAAGATATTTTGAGAAATGTTCCAGTGGTTTTGTGATCCTATAAGTCATTCCTCACTAGCACACAATTCATACAAGTTTGGAATGACATAAAGATGAGTAAATGATGAAAGAATTTTCATTTTAAGTGAAACATCCCTTTGAATAACTAATACTATAACACAAGTTGGTGTATTGAGCTAATATGGTGACTAGTGTGGATTGACAGGTTAAAATTATTTTATGTAGCGACAAATACTTATTTTAGCTTCTGCTTTGTTTCCTAGATTACAGCTCTCCACACACAGGGATTTCTTACAGCCCACTTGTGTTTGTTCCTCAGGAGAAAAATGTGAGAAGCACTTGAAGAAAACCATGTTAAAAGTCTTAGGAGAAACAATTAAGTTTTTAAAGAGATCTCATTTCTGTCTTTCATTTCCTGCGGGTAGGTGCAATTTATATTCGCCTACAAATTCACTTCAAGCATTTAAATAGGGGCCTTTAGATCAAATGACTTTTAAGATGACGGCAAACATAAATTCAGTCAAGTGTGTCCAAAGTTTTGTCTGGTTGTGTATACATAGAGTAATTAGTTGTACTCGATAAACAAACTGAGCCATAATCGAGAAGAGAAGCACGTTAATATACATGAAATGCAAATGAGTTGCTAAACACGCAAGCAAACTGAAGTTCTGTTCAGTTGGACGGTGTCACCCTGAGAAGTTTGCTTGTGTTTTGGCAATTTTGTTTCTGGCACTGGGCTGATCTCACCACGCCTACACACCACATGCTGCAGTTCCCGTTAGAGACTGATGCATAGGCTAAACCATCCCACTCTGAGCACCAGTAACCGCTAACAGCACAGCAGATTTATCTTTAACCCATATAGATAAATAGAGAGTTAGTTGGCTAGTTAGTTTTATATAGTAGGGTCTAATCTCAGCCCAAGACAATTCTGGGTACTGATGTCAAAGACAACAGAAATTGGATTTTAGTTTAATTTAAAATGACTTGTACTCCTTAACCATGCCCTTAGTTGCAGCATCTCTATTGGTAGAGCATTCAGTTATCACCACAAAGGTCATGGGTTCAAATCTGTAAATCTGTTAGCAGAGGCTGGCTGTCAAAGCTAACTTGCCAAACCTTTTGGTTTTAACAGCCAGCCCACAATGCATCTGGTGCACTAGGAAATGTCCCTGTGCTTGTTAGGGCCTATCAAACCCTAGCTGTCCCTGCAGTAGGTGACTGTGGGTAAAAAGTAGGCAAACAGGAAGTTGCTAGCAGTTTTTGCTAGCAGAGACAACAGCGTGGATGTTATGCTAGGGATAGAGAGATAAACAAAGTTACAAAGAACAAAAAACAAGGACAGAGTGATTGAGAGGGAGACAAAGGGAGGGGTGTTGTATTCCCGTGGCCTGTCTTTTAAAGAGGTTATGGCTTCGGTTAATCAGAAGAGGCTGGTGTAATATGTGCCTGCTGTGAGGCCTGTCTGTGGGGGTTGAACGCCTCTGATTGCCCCTCTTTCATTAGCCTGTCAGAATACACAGGAGGACCAAAAACGCACGTCTCGACCTCTACCACAGAGGTCAAAGACTTACACACACACACAATCATTCATCTCACCGCACACATGGGGTCCGACGGCTCCTTTCAGTTCTTGATAGCTGCTTTCATCTCAGTTTATTTCCTGTTGAAACTCTTCACCTAATTTTGAGTCTGTTTGTCCTTCTCTGTTGTTTCTTTTGTATTTGATTGATACAACTCGATCAAGCTTTTACTTCACAGCTGTTTCTTTACATAGGACTGGTAACGGTTGTCTTGGTCTAACGCAAGACAATTTTGAATTTCCGCATTAGATGAATGATGGAAATATCCATTAGGAGCATAAGGGTCATGCAGGTGCTCGGGCTGTCTGAAATCAGCCCCTATTTTCTATATAGTGCACTTTAAAGCATATGGGCCATTTTGTAGTGTTGTCTAAACTAGCGTTGTATTGAATAACTTAACACTTATTTACAACTTTTTATCCACAATGCACTCTGGTTCACAATGTTCACTCACTCACTATTTTATGTTTCAATGTGAGATGGTTACAGTCAGCTTGAGTCATTGACAGTAAACACAGAAAATGTTTTCTTTGTTTTTGTTGTTATTTTCTACTTTTAATCTGTTTATTAAAATAGATTAAATGAAAAAAAAAGATTTATATTCAGTATACAATAACCATTGAAAAATGTCACAAACCATGAAAAAAAGAAAAACACTGTTTTAGCATATAATCCACCACAGGAAGGGTATAATGGTTAAGACAAAACTGTCTCTGATAGACCTCTCTGGTAGAGCATGGTATTTTACAGTGTCTAAAATTGTTGTGGCAGTTGAAAAAGGCATTTTTTGTCTAATTATTTGTGGAAAGTGGATTATTTTTTTTTTTTCAGTTTTAGGTGTCTGAAATTTTCAATTGTTTTTGAAATTGTTTCCTCATATAGTGGACTTGCTTTGTAGGAGTCTAATAATTTTTATTAGAGCGGTTTTGGAAACAGCAGAGGTGCTCTTAGTCTTGGATGCCACGCCCACAGAACACCTTGTTCTCTGATTGACTCATGTACATTTCACACTAAATTATAATTGCAAATTGCAAAAGGGAGTTTTGAAATTACTTGTCAGTTTGTCTTGATAATGGCATAATGGCTTTGTTTTCTGAACTATGGGGCAGTCACACTAGACTTCCAGCCTGCGAAATGTCTACAAAAAACCCTGTGAATATAGACAGCAACTGGGTTTAATACCACACAGCAGGGTGTAGAGTTTTTTCTCAAATCCTATTTTCCATTTTTCCTGTAAAAATGTGCAGCTCATGATCAGAATTTTGGTATAGATGGCAAGTAAAGTCTGGCTGTACAATGTTTGTTACTGTTGACTACATAAATTTGATAATGAGGGAAAAAGAGTGTGTTAGTCTGTCTAGCTTTTGATGGCTGTTTTTTTCTCCTGGGTAGGTGCTTACAGCCAGGTGTGGTGTTTATTGATGCCAGTAGAGTCCTGATTAATGAAAAACTTCAGCTGGCAACATTCATACATGAGCAATTTGTCATGGTGAGATGAATATTTTGATAGATTTTTAACAGAGCTGAGGTGGTGTATACGTTTTACTCAAGGACATAGCTGCAAGTGAACGAACTACAGCAAGGGCTTTTGTGGACAGTGACCCATTTTTGGGGGACCCAAACCCCATACCCACAAAATGTAGTTAGGGTGGATTGACTTAATGTGGGACATTTAGGCTTTAGTGGATGTGGCTCTTCCACAAACAATTTATAATTATATAATTTCGCAGTGTTTATAATATCACTGGCATTCATTGGTTTGGGGGAAGGCCACACTCACTGAAGCTTAAGTGCCATATTAGGCAATGTCCCACATAGGACAATTCACCCTATATACTTGTAATACAATGTTATATAATATATTCCAGCCCCTTGCAGTCTCAGGTTAAGAGTATTTCATCTGTCCTATGTTCATTTTGTAAACAAGGCCCACATGAGTTCACTTTTGCCTCCATCTATAGACTACTGTACGTTTCCCTTACATTGTAATCACAGGAAGTTGAGGATTCAATGTATACCGTAGGTGTAACACACAGCTCCCACAGCTAAAAATGTATACTGTAGACACAGTTTCCAGAAATCTCACTCGATCTAATTTCTTCCTGGCATGGTTGTTAATGAGGTACACTTCTTGCTCCTATATCATATGCAGAAAGCTCTTTGCTGGTTTTGTAGTTCATGCTAGATAGATTTCGCTAATTGACCTATTGCGCCATTTATCACGCAAGGATAATCAGGAGGAAATTGAATCTGAAACGAACAGGGAGCGAAACTGATAACTTCACGTAAAGGATACAGCGTCTGTTTACTTGATTTGAAGGTCTGAGGAAGTAATCTCACCCGGATTTCCACCCTAAAGTTTACAGGAAAAATTACATTCCCTGTGTTTTATGCACTGTTCTCACACCGGTCATTAGGATGATAAAGCAATCCACGGACAGTCAGGTGGCATTATAGGTAGTTACTGTAATCAGTAAATTGGCACAGTGTCGGGTGTTTGGAGCTGTGTCTCGCTGGCAGGCTGGTAGTGTGTGCTTGGTCGTTGTGTCTCCAACTGGATTCCAGAAACAGCTTGCTCAATAATTACTGGGTCATTATTGTTCACTCCATGGCTTTGTGTGCCATGCGTTTGATTGCAACCTCTGCTATGCCTGTCCACACAGATCTTCCCTGCAGTCCGGCTGACCTGGTGTTTAGTGAATAACTGGGCCTGACAATATAACTGATTTTTTTAATTGTGCTATTCTGGTAAGCGCTTCATGTTTCCTGTTCTTCACTCTGACTTTCCAACTTGCTATATTTCTGGCCCTAAGCGGACAACTGAAAAATAACTGAAATGTGGCGTGTTTAATGTTGAAAACTCAAGTACTAGTTAAAATAAATCTGTTTATGTTTTTACACTTTCGGGACATAATTTGGGAGCTTGAGCTCATTTCTCATTTTTAATAAACATATTTCTTTTCCTGTTTGTTGTTTTGTTCTGCTACCAAACATATTAGCTGTATTGCAAAACCTAGCGAGTTCTTGTTTATGAACCTCGTAAGTGATTGATTTGCAATGCTCTACATAAATAAAAGACCTAATATACACACAGATACTTTATCACTCTACACGGGAGATGTAGCCTGCAATCGATTTCAATATGAATTCTGCAGGCTGCACAAGGTGCAGCTTTCCACATAATTTTAGATAAGCATAAAGACAATAACGCACAACACTTTAATAAGCATAATAATATAATAATATTTAAAATTAGTCCTTTTTTTCAATACTTTTTAATATTAAATATTGGGATGGCTTTCTGGGATACATGCCATACTGCTTCAGAAATTTGTGATGCTGTATACTTACATACTGAGCAATCCTGTGGGCAACTCAGTCTTAAAGCTATATTGCTTTAGGACTAAAGGAATCATTTTTGCATAGTGTATCAATTTAGGCATAAATAACAAGTCTATAATGTTACCCACTTCAGTTCAGTAGTGTTGTCGGTCATATGTTTTTGTTATATAGCATCAATATATATTACGACTTCAAACTCTCAAACCGTATAAAACATCTGCATTATGCTTTTAGCCCCAGATCTGCTCCCAGATCATGTTGCATTAACAGAACACAAAGAAGCTCTATGATTGCTTTTACCTGGAGTAGGTTTAGAAGTCAGTTTTTATAGATCTAAAGAGAAAGACCAAGTGTATCTTACATCTACCATTTCAGCGGTCTTCGGTTCAACCAAAGACGTGATGCATTAGATGCGGCATTGAATCATGACCATTTTTGATCAGTAATTGTAGGCAGTGGATTTTACTTGCCATCCGTCTCTATGAGTCTGAATGATCTCTGAAGTAGCGCTTGATCAAAGCTAGCGTGGCTCGGGCTGAATGGCTGGTTATTGTGTCCATGAAGGACATTGATGCGTCCAGTTGAGGGGACGGGAATGACACTGAATCCCTTCATCAGGATCCATCTCGGCATCACCATGAGTGCTCCACAATTCTGCGGTCCCCGGTTCGTATCTTAGCCATAACGCCAAATCCACTACATTTCTATTCATGACTGCATATACAGTTGGGCATCTTTTCACAGTTGTGTACCCAGGGCTATGTCTGAATTTAGATGGTGAAGTGGGGTGGTTTTATTGACGATTTTATTGATGCCAAAGTGTGGGTGGTGTTTCTGCACACTGTGAACTTGTTTCATGTGAGAGAGGCGTTTGCCCTTGAGTGAAATAGGGGCGTTGATGTTTCCAACCCCAGTGAAAATAAAAGTGAGACTGAATATAAAATTGTATCTGATTCAGAATTAGACTTTATTTCTAGTGGAGCCAGTAGTGACAGTGAAGCCATTTTAATGCCACTTTTCCACAAATAATTTGAAAAAAACTGCCACAACTTTTATTTGAAGAGACAAATTATGTGTATGAAATTATCTATAAAATGTTTTCTCTGTTATACACAGCAGAGCAAAAATATCACTTTAAATTTATATACATATTTTTCTCTTCATGGGTTCTTTATGAACATTAATGCTCAATGTACTCGAAAGGTATAGTCTTTTTTCATCTATTGACTTTCTTTTTCTTTTATTTATGGCATAATAAATAATGTTTAGTTATAGATATCAAGTTAATTTGGAATAAATATAAAAAAAAACTGTTGGGGAAGAAAAACTCAGGGTGTCACATTAATTTCCTCACATTAAATGTTTCTAACTTTTATAATGAAGTCCAAGGGACATTCTTCAATGTAGAATAATAGAATAGAAAAATGTTTCACCTTGCCCTTCAGAGATTTCTTAGCAATGAACAATCTACACAAATCCCACCCACACCTGTGTCAGATGTACGTATTCACTCCATGACATTTACTTTATACCACATTAGAGGGCAGTAAGTCTCAGCTCTCATTAGATCTCATCATAAAGTCACAGAGTTATGTAATGTCATAGATTTTATTGCATGTTACATTTCTCAGTTGGCTTTCCTGGCCTCTAGCTTGGTTCGCATCGTGCTTTATAGCATATATCAGTGTTATCTGTGCCTGTCGTAATATCCTTTACGGTATTCCAGAGCAAGAATATTATCCGTTTATGGTACCTCAGGATATTGAGGACAAACCATCGGATGATCCACACAATGTTTCCAGTTGTAAAACGAGGTGAGTGACAGAGATCCAGACAAACTCAGAGATTGAGATGGATGG
Source organism: Yasuhikotakia modesta (assembly GCA_036877545.1). Taxonomy (NCBI): domain Eukaryota; kingdom Metazoa; phylum Chordata; class Actinopteri; order Cypriniformes; family Botiidae; genus Yasuhikotakia; species Yasuhikotakia modesta. Next base: position 15,868 of record JBAJNP010009166.1, read on the forward strand.
AAAAGTTAGTCAAGCAAATGATTGGGTCCTATGTTATAGTCCCCTTCGATGATAACAGTGTCTCCTTCACACGCCTTTCATATGCTGAGGTCTCATGCTCTTTCTGATGCGTGTGCCGCGCTAATTAATAAGGCCACTCCAGCGTGTAATTGGTCCTTTTTCATGAAGTTAACTCTGGTTTACCTCGAGGCAAAAGCTAGAACAGTTCTTCTATCTGTTTAATGATGTCACCACCTGTAGCTACCAGAAGCCATGGAGGTGAACGTGAACTCCCTTGGCGAGGAGTTTTTGGTAGCTTGCTAGATCATTTTCTTTCTCTGGCTGTTACAATTTGCATACTTGTACTGCACATGATTTGCACTAACTTTGCTTTTCATGGGAAAGTATATACTTCTGAGTGCCTAACAAGTGGAGTATGGAGACATACAGTTCCAGGGGTTAATGTATGGCTAGTTAGCTTTTTAACAAGACTCTTTATACCATGACTGCAAAATTATGCAGGCAAAAAGCATGATTCAAAGCAGTCATGCAATATGACAAGAAAGCATGTTGGTAGCCTAACATATCAATCACAAAATAATTCTTTATACTGTACTATGGAAGTTGTTTCATTAGTGATACATTTTGTGGGGCTTCTATGACCTATTTTGTGAGGTTTTTAACAGCTAGACATGAATAATATAATGTTATTATAAATATAATGTTATTATTTTAATATCACAAGCCATTATAAGCCAAAATGGCTGCATTCAGGTTGCATATTTATTGCGTTGCATGCACTAGTTGCATGCACAATTGAATTGCAATGAATGTTAATGCTTAAAGACAGCTCTCTGTATGTACATGTACAGTAGAAGTTACTGTAACTAACTTCTAACCTTTTCAGTCATGCTATAATGCCAATAACATTCCCTCTTAATATCACATGCCTCCGTGTTGTGTACATTTGCTGTATATGTGTGTAAGCATCTAGCTAACTTAATTACCTTAAATTGAATTATAACTTAAATTAATGTTCATACTTTTTGCATCACACTTCTTACATTTTTCACCACAAAAAAGTCATTAACACATATTCTCTTGTCAAAGGATTGTGGGTAACAATAGCCAAAAAATAGATGCGCAAAAATCACACATAGCATTTGGTTTGGATGGTATACAAATTGGGAAGTCCATTATGGTCGAATTTGCCTTGAGAGCTGTGACATAAATGGTGAATATTTAGGAGAAAGAGCCAAAGAGATGAAGCACTTGTCTGATCGTGGTGTGACCATCAGAACCGCACACATGCTCAGCATGAGAGGCAGCCAAAGAAACCAAAATCAGTCTGTGCGTTTCCCATCCAGAAGGCCTGGCCTGTCCTCCACCCGTCCCGAGAGACATCGCCAATTCACTTTGCGATACTTTACTTTCTCTTCCTGCTTTAATTGAATTCCTTGCAAATGTATTCACCTGTCTTTCATGGAAGAGATGTTTTAGATTAGTTTTAGGAGTTACTTGGCTCCATGCTGCACTATTGTCAAATGCATTTTATGATGGTGCTTTTGACATTCGAAAACGTTGTCACTAATATAGCACTAAATTCTGCACTGTTGTGTATCAGATGCTGCTAACAAAGCGATCTGTATAAATTATGTTCTTCATGGAAGAAAGCTTTTTGGCCCTTAGTATTTACACTTGGCCTAAACTGAGTAATCAGACACCAGGATCTATAATTCTTGTTTTATGGAGAACGGATAATGTTTCTAAGTTTAATTTTTGTAATAATTCATTTAGATCTTCAACTGGCACTTTCATTTATTTTTAAAACATCTTGGAAGTTTGTAATGATGTTTTTCTCCTTTTGGTTTTTAGTAATTTAACTTTTTTTGCTTTCATGATGATTTTTTGCTTTCTTTTTTTGCCTCTTTTCTTTTTGATATCCACCAGACAAAGAATGGCATTGGGGAAAGAACAACAAACATATATTTAAATTTCTCGCCCCTTAGAAATTCCTTCGTACTAGTTTGACTGCTGGGATGGACAGCGATCACAACTGGGCCACACGCAGAGAAGTGGGACCTGCGGGGGGGGGGGCGTCCGGGAGTGTGAGGTGACGTAGACGGGTTATCTCACCTGTCTGGAGATTAAGCATAAAGAAGCTAGAGGCGGCGAATCCGGTCGTAGCAGCTCCAGCGCAGCTTGCCGGTGCACCGGGAGACATAATGCCTCAGTTGTGCCAAATAAATTCACAGAGTGTTAAGCTTTCGCTGTGTGTGTATGCTTCAGATAAGCTGATCATAAATTGAGGGAATTATGATGGCGTATTAGGCAGCCGCATTTGTTCATTCAACTATTATTTGGGATATGAAGGGAGGGGCATAGAGCGAGAAAATCGGTTTGTTTATTTTTTTTGTTGTTTTTGCAGAAAACTACAGCAGCGGGAGGGAGTGTTTTGCGAGATGGGAAATAGAATTGCAATGGTTTGTTTGAAGCTCCCCATGTTTTGCGGTTGAAACGTCTGAAAGATAGCAAAGCCAGAGAGAGAAAAGAGACGGCATCAAATGATCCAGATTTTCAAATCACGGTTGTGTTAGCAGGCAGACAAATGCCATAATGTGAATCAAATGTAATCCTCTACCTTGTCGTTACCTCAGGCACACAGGAAGCACACATATTTCCTCAGTATTGATTTATTGAGTGCTACAGGGGATGGCAGGACGACCGCTTCGGGTTTTTGTTGTTTTCTGGCATTGACAGTAGAGATTAGCGCTGATCTGCCTGAATGTGAGAAGGAAATTGGTGAAGGCTGCTTTCTCAGCTAAATGCAAAAATAT
>JBAJNP010009167.1:0-18682 GCA_036877545.1 Yasuhikotakia modesta
ATGTTATAGAGGCTGTATATAACCAGCCAATCAGAAGTGAGCATGGTAGTGGAAGGAACTACATTACAATGACTGGCTGGTACAATTAAATAGTAATCTATCGATATATAATAAAAAGATCTAAAATTAATAATGTAATAAATCATAGATGACAAATCATAAAAATAAATGCATTTGTCAATACTTGAATATTATTATATTAATTTATTGGTAAATAATTAATAGTTTACTTTGGAATTAAAGTTTTAGTATGTTTTAGTACTGTATGTTTTATCAGCACTAGTCTTGTAAGTTGATTTTTACTAGACTTTCACTAGACCTGTGTGTCTGCTGTATCACACGAACCAGAACAGAACAGCACAGAACCCCTTCAACAGTCTGTCATCTGAATGTAATTTATAGTAAGAGTGCTGTCAGACATAACTGTTTGCTTTATAAATATACAGGTGCTAACCTTGAATCCAGTATGCCAGGTGTATTTCAGCACTGCTAATTCAATGATCTTAAACGGCTATAAGAGGTGTAATGGGCCACCTGTTTATAAGCTATTAGGCTCATATATCCTTTGCTTTCTCTTTAATTATTTTAATTGCAGCCTCAGTTTTATTGTGTCTCACAATGTTAATAGCAGTTTTTTGCTTGACTCCTTTTTTGACCTTCATCAAAAAGCTCTTGAAGTTTTGCCTTCGAAATACAGTCTTAAACTTTGGCTGTCTAGCCAGTCTGGCTAATAACATTTGAGAAATCACTGTATTAATTATGAAACATAATGTCTTTCAGTAGCATTATGGTCAATTAAAGATTCAGTAAAGCAATTAAAGCAATAATGACTTACTATGGTTAAGGGATCCTTCATCCCCAATTAGCACTTTGAGTGCCTAATTTTTTTAGAAATAGCCACAACATGAATATAAAAAAATACAGAATATGATATTTATCTGCACTTTTAAAGCAGCTCATCCTATCAGAATTTAGTATCAGCCCTTTTTTCGTTTATAATACAGTTTAAAAGCTGCGTGTGCTTTGGTTAGCATGCCTAAGCTAGTACTATATACTAATGTTGGACTTATTATGTTGAACATTTACAGCCATTTTTACAGTCATTTACATGGTTGACAAATGTTTACATTGGTGTAAACATTTACAAGTTTACAGTCAATAGATGTTTCCATAGAACATTTTATAGACTGTTCAATCCCATCGAATACATTCCCTTCTTTATGTCTCCTGCATAATAAAACAGAAGACCATCATCAAATATATCTATCTTAGTGCTCCATTGATGTAAATGCACACTTTGCTAATTGCCATATTTGAACACTTACCACTGTGATTATCTCAAAGAAAGTGCTGGGCAGCATTAAGGCATTGATCCATACTGAGATCAATAGTGCGGTAAGTTTGTGCATTACTGTGTATTACTGCAAGACCGCTGACCTGGAGACAGTGAGGAACACAATGTTATCTGAAACTCTCTGCAGCAACTTCCATAATATCACTTCCATGCAGACTGTATAGGGTCATGTGAAACCCTAGCAATGGTGGATACTCACGGGTATTTGACCAGGCCTAAGACAGAACCAATGACCAGAGACCCAGTGATATATAACACACATGTGTGTGTTAAGACTATTGGTAGAACCCTTCATAGGATCGATGACTCAAAGAAAATATGCAAGCCTCCCTTGGGAAAGCGTCTGAATTTTAAGGCCAAGCTGACTTTCAGAAGATGACTTTAGAATGTAATGTGATATTACTTCTTCATATCCAATGGTAACTTTCTCTTAGCTGTATTATTGCTGTAGCACCTGCACTGTTTGGTAAACAAAACATGATTCTAACATATTGTGTTGTTGAAAGCGCCAACATTCCACAGATAGCAGTTGCTTGCAGTATTTTTTGCAGTTATGTGTTGTGCGTCCTGGTCAGAAATAAATATTTTGTTGGCTGTTGTATTCATCACTGACTTTTGTTTCACCAAACCCTATAATTCTGATGACAGCCATGTGGAATTAGTGGCTGCTTTGTTGAATGGGTTTAGGCTTTCCTGTGTGTCTCTTCAGGGCTTCAAATAAAGACCAGACATTTTAATACTTAACAATTACATGCTATTGGTTTTAGTTACTACAAAGGTCAACAGACTCCATTGATTGATCATTAAAGCTAAACTATAATTTAAATATTATAAAATGGTTAAAAAACAGACCCTTACACATATGAACATCTTAACATTATATAAACAGATTCAATTGCTTTATTTTAAAGAAAGATTTTTATTTTAAAAAAGGCAAAAGCAAAGCAAGAAAATTGATACAGTGTTCAAAATTAACACAGTGTTTGTTAGTATTTGTGTTTGTTTAGTAGTTTCCTGTTTGCGAAACATGTGTGACCTTGAGAACTTACATTTTTAGAGTTCTTTGAACTTCCGGAATGGTCCAAATACTTTTAGGGACCACCTTTGAGAAAACACAAAAAACGGTGTATGTGTTAAAGTGTTTGGTCTGCAGTTTGGTATTGTTCTATTATATTAAATAGGACATTGTTGCACATCCACATGCCAAAAGCCTCAGACTTGACTAATGGTCATACTGTCAATAGATGTGTTTCCTGCCCTACCCCAATGAAAGAATCACAATGTGAATTTTATTGTAGTCGTGGCTTGTGGTATTGTGGCTGTTGTCTGACTAAATGCTTAAAAGTTTTGAGGTATGAGTCTTCCAGCCTCCAAAATTAAAAACAAGACCAACTCCAGGTAACCTGACTGAAGATAATGTTCAAGATGTTTTCATGAAGAGATGTTGTTTTCGAAGCTTTGGAAACTAAGCTGAGATGTCTTAAATCAGTGGATGACTAATTAAAGATCTCAACAGACTGTTATGTAATATTTTCGTAGTTTTCGAGTTTAGGTGGTAAAATTAATACTGACAATAGGAGTGGTTCACTCCATTAGCAAAATGTTGCCAATGTTTTTTTTTATGTTTCGCGAACCTTAAGGCCATCCAAAGTGCATTTCTGTGTGCAAGTTTCTCTTTGTGTGGGAACAAGCAGTTTGTCTTGAACAAAAATCATGAACAGGCTATTATTGTAATTCAAACAATTTATCAGATTAAAAATTGATAGCCTACAACCTACAGTCTTGTATGTCAGCAACAGACTCTTCAAATTTATAGCCAGTTTTTCCTGAACTGGAATTCTTTTATTGTTTGTTTTGGTTTCTGTTGACAGCATTAATTTGTTTTTTATTATATCAACATTTTTGGTTTTTTTTATGCCTGACCCTGTCACACAACCTAAAATATAATGAAAAATATCTAATAAGCTATGAGAGATTTGCATTTATACTGTTCACAATTTATTTTTGCCTTATGGGAATGAAACTCCTAATTCTCCTTCTCCAGTATTTACAGGTGGCCAAGCATTTAAATATAAACAATAGTGACCTATTTTTAAATATTATATATTTTAAAGATTTATACGGAGCCCCAGAGGGGACATTACAAAAAAATCAGGTAGAAAAAAAAATCAGGTAGATACAGGTAGATTTTTTTTTCTACCTGATTTTTTTTTTGTAATGTCCCCTCCGGGGCTCCGTAGATTTATGTTGTCCAGTCCCATGTTGATAAAAACCCTGTTCATATTTATGACTGAAACACTGCCCACATCTCACAAATCTTCTTTTTATTTTTTTGAGCCTTTTTATTCTTCTTATGAGCCATTAGTCATGTTGAGAGAGACTTTGTAAACATCTAAATCTTTCCTTTTCTGTATCTTCATTTCAGATCTAGAACATGTGACCTGTTCTAGAAAAGAAAACATATGGGAAACCCCCTTTGGTATCAAGATTTAGCTATTGGTTTTCTAAACAGAAAACTGCTGTATGTCCTACACATCTTTCCCAGGTTTATTAATCACAGAAAGCTGTCAAATGTTTAATTTAAACCTTTAGACCTTTAAAGTTCCTACAAATGTAGCTTTACTTTGCATTGCACCAGTTCTTTCCAGAAACATGTTGGTGAAATTTAATTAGATGATATTTCATACTAACAAACACTGTTTGCGTGCATCTGTCTTTTAGCTGTTGTTAGCTTTAAACGACTGTTAAACTGTTATGCAAATGCAGTTGTAAATGATTGGCCTTCTGTTTTTAATCCTTACTGTGATTGAGTGTCTTTCATGCTTCTGTGTTATTATTCAGATAGCTAGCTGTAAACTGTTTAACTAACCGGTTTAGTTGACTGCTGTAGTGCTTTGGCACAATACAAAATGTGTGCGTAGTCTAGGAACACTGTGTTTTATGTTTGTCATATGACAACAAAAAACTGGAAATAGACTTGACAAGAATGTTTGCTTGACAAAACTTCGCCTGAAAGCCTTAAGGTTTGAAGATTAGGATTTGTGTGTGTTACAAGCACACATATAGATCACACATATAGATTGATATGGATTGAAATCCATTTGGATCATTCATTTGGAGTCACTGGGTTCACATTTCATCAGTGTTAGACAGCAGGAAAAGTGCATCTCATTGTTTAAATAGTTCTTGCACTGTTCCACACCTCTCAGCCAACCGGCATACAAATCCCAACCAGGAGACTCTGTGCAGTCTCTGTGCTAGTCATTTTGAAACAATAACATTATTACTGAGATTAACTTGCCATTTTTTCTCTCAACATGTTCCAAAATGTGCTGTTTCATGATGCCATTTTTTTGAATAAACACACACACAATCAGACCCCATTCAATTTTTAATATTACAATTTAACAATTAAAATAACAAAAATAGCGTAATGTAAATAAAAATACAGCAAATGTAATTCCCTTTTGTTTAACAGACACAGTCAGCTACACCTCATACACAAGTGAAGGTAATCAAATGTAACGCTTTTGCCATACCTGCCAATGGCCATAAATATTTCTTACCGGTCATACAAATGTGTTTTGTTCCCACATCCAAAATGTGACCTCTGCATTTAACCCATCACTGCTGAGGAGTGAACACACACTGCAAGTCACACACACACACCAGAGCAGTGAACAGCTATCACTGCAGCACTCAGGGAGTAATCAGTGTTAGGTGCCTTGCCTAAGAGCTGCTACATGCCAGCACTGAAATTGAACCCTCAACCTACTGATTCCAAGCCTCTCTCACTAACCAGTAGGCCACAACTGACCATACAGCATCTCTACTGGATACTGTAAGTAATTGTTTGTGATTTTGGTTGGTGTGTGTGGGTAGCATGTGAAATGACTTTTCTGTTGATGGAAAAAGATGCGGTAAATTCAACACTTTAACAGAACAGTGTAAAGCATCTCTAGACATTTGGGGTCTGTGGTTTGAGTTTGCTCATGACCTATCCGGTGTGTTTCTTGAGATTTTATTTCTGTGGAAGTTTCTGCGTATCTGATTTACGTCAAAGCGGGAAAAGTTCATTCTCAAAGCATGTTGTGAAATAGTTGTGCCTCAGTTTTTTGGAATGATGAAACATTGTGAATTCATAATATTCCAAAATAGAATATTTTCCCGAAAACCTAAAGCTCCTTTCCAGTTTGGAACTTTAGAAATGTGTTTTAAGTTGAAAAAAAGATAACCTTGGAGATTGTTCCAAAAAAGGTCATGTGTATATCTTACCTTTATCTTAACAGATTATTTCAACAGCACTTGTATTATTACCTTTAAAAGAACTGAAATGTATAGCTTGTCTCTAATGAAATAATTCATACCATTTTGGATGCTATGAATTGTTAATTTGGCTGAGATTATTATTTTAACGACAGGGCAAAAATTGCCGAGGAATAGTAAATATAGCACCTATGTAAGAATATATAGCACCCATGTGCTCATCTGTGTTTCAGAAATAATTGAGATATTAACAAATTCTGTTACCAAAACACAACATATTTTTGCCTAAGCTTCTGTCCAGAACACTGTTCAGTTTTAATCAGTGGCAGAAATGGCTTTAGTGATTTATTGATACAGTAGCATAATCAGGCTATATAATAATTTTAAACACACACTTAGCATCTTCACACAGTCTCTCTGCTGTCTCCTTTATAATGACCCTGTTGTTTATCTCTGGTTAGTTACATTTTGCAGTCTGCAAATGGTCTTGGCTTGATACAAGCTGTTTTTCTGATGTTATCACATGTTATCTGATGAGTCAAGTTTCTCTTTTAAATGTCCTACTTATGTGGTAAGAAACCTGGTCGCCTTCTCACGTGAGCACAGAAAAAAATGTTTGTCTGCTACATTTTATGGCTGAAATATTAAGTTTTAGGTCAGCTCTTTAAAACATTTATGCTTTTTTTACTCACACTAACATTTACTAGCATTTAAAAGCATTCGCTTTTCTTGAAACATCATATTTCTACCATTCTCTGTAACACTTGTTCTTAACTCCAGTCCTGGAGTGCCACTGCACGTTTTATAGTTCACCAATATTTAACACACCGGATTCAAATCATTAACATGAACATGAGTGAGCATCAGATAAGGGAGACATACAAAATGTGGAGTGCTGAGGGTGCCCAGAACCGGAGTTGAGAACCATAGGTCTAAAATGTTTCGTTTCACCGGTGACTCTTCTTATTGATGTTAATGCGGTTTCATAATCTCTAATGCATCAAAAGTTTAGCTTCTGCTCTGATTTTGCACACATATCAGTAATATTGCAGTGACAGCCATACCACATACCAGTTTTTTATACAATAAGAAGTAAGCCTAGTAAGAAGTAAGAATCGTGGTATATTCACTGGTATACACAACTTATGTGACTATATATTTCCTTTTAGAAAACTTATATAATAAAATATTATTTTGTGAACAGTGTTGTTTAAACAATGTATTTAATCAAACATTTCCAGTGAGTAAATGTCACATGATATTTGAGTAACGATAGATTCAAACAGATAACAGATTCCAAAAAATCATTTGAGAGGTTGTTTCTATTTTTTACCAATTTGTTAAAAGATTCCCCTCATAATGTAGTCATTTGTAAAACAAAATAAAAACAAAATCATTAAAACATTGGTGGGCAGCTGTAGATTCAGTAAAGGGTAACAATGGCATTTTGTACTTACAGCTTGGCAGAAAACTCCAGATATTATTATAAAAATCTAGATATGCCTGCAGAAATCTTTTAAGATCACTTTACAAATGTCAGCGGGCCATTAACTTTCTTCTTATCACCTTCTTATCATGCTTTCTGAAGATTTGCAAAAGAAAACAACTGTTTCATCAATCTCATGTTGACTTAGCAATTATCACACAATATTAAATTTCAAAATAAGTTTTTCTTTGTTTAAAGTATTGTCTGACACTCCCAAATGAGATAATAGAACAAAGAAACCACATGGAAATTAGCTTTCTTGTACATGCTAATAAGTAACAGTGATACTAAACTTCTGAGAACTGTTGACACGTGTTGAGAACATTGCCTAGCATAAAATGCGTCTCGTGACCTGTCAATCATCTAGCATGTTGTTGCTCCATTGAAACAGATTCTTGTGATAGAATGAGCATTTGGTTCCAGTCACCATTCTAAACTGTCCACAAATATCCCATGTAAGGTCAATCAAAGGTCCACAAGACAAATGAGCACCATCAGTGTGTACTGGATGATTTCAGTGCTGATTAAAGCAATGGTTCAGGAATTATGTTCGTGTGCAGACCCGCTCTGGTTCTCAACCCTATTACTTTTGTTTCTGTCTTGTAATTCACTTAGACCACCATGTGTCTGCATGCCTTCTGGAGTTACCATAGTTTCTCTGAGTTACAATAGTAGCATCCTTAAATTTGTTGACAAGCACCAGTCATGTTAAGCTGGAGGTACAGCACAATTAGTTTTTATAGCTTAGGGAAACTAGTTCTTAAGTATCTTAGATGTTTCTACTTAAATTCCTAATAAGTTAAACCAGACGAGGTATAAGGCAATTGTTGTCATACAGTAAAAAAAATAATAATTTGGCCTTGAAGGGTTTGGATAAGAAATGTTTGATTTTATACTGAAATCTCTGACGTTTGATTGAAGTGTCCTGGAAAATTTGAGCACAGTTTGTGACATTGATGAGAAATTTTCTGAAATACTAAAAGGTATTCTAAAGACATGAAGAAATGTCCAACATCTTAGAAGATTGTTTCTCTTCATCACACTTATTATTCCAAGTTTTGCCATTTTAAATAAATGTGAATTCTGTTCAGCTTGGATCAGAAATGAACACTGTATTAATCTACCTTAGCTGTCAGTGTTGGCTAAAAGTGTTAGTATTTATGGTTTTAGTATCTTTGTAGAAATTTCACATTTGGGCATACAAAGTTTAGCACAATCTATCCTGAAGTTGTTTTTATGGTTGCTAAGGGGTCCTGGGTGGTTTCCTTTGAGCCAAATCTATCATAATCTAGTCACTAGACATAGTTCAGGTCTGTCTTTCAATGCAGGTCTAAACATTTTATGTCACATCTTAGGCTATTGTAAATATGTTCTTGTTGTATGCAGTGTTGATAAATTTAACACTGTTGCACCCTGCCTCATTCTTGCATGGGTGCTATAGGAAATGTTTTTTACATAATGCAAGTATTGTGACTGCAAGATGAAAATCGATTGTTGAAGAAATAAAAGAGAACTTGCCCAAATTGTACAAAAAGGGAGGGTTGTGTAACAAGATGTTGCCTCTTTTGTTTTGTTTTTATATTCCATTATATTCTAATATATAAGGAGCTGAGCAAGTAAGAAAGAATTTTAAGACTTTCTGTGTTAACATTATGTCTTTGTTAAGATTTGTTTGTGTGTGCGTGTTTTTGCCCTGCCCATTTATTCACTTATTCAGCTGGTATTGACTTGAAAGATGACTCTGTAACAAATGCCTTTCAACCAGTTTAAACCCCTTATAGTGAAACACAATATAACCACGAATGACGGAAAAGCTTAATGTGTTACCGACTTGCTGCTATTTTAGGCATCCATAAGGACGGCCATCTTGCATTGGTGTATATCCAGAGAATATGGTGAGATGTTTCAGGGCTTTGAGGTCTGCTGATATTGACTGCTGAACAGCTGGTTTTGTTCGTCTGCGGGTCTTTCCCAAAATAGAAAATACCTTTTATTAATAATTAATATTATTAACAGATATGCACATATTTTGATTGGCTGTTCTGAGTGGTTGCTTACCGGCTCAAGTCAAATCAATTCAAAAAGAGCTTAAGTCTCTTATATAATAGATATTCTGCTCTTTCATACACATGGCTCTGGTCTTTCCTTATATGTTAAGACTCTGAAATTGTTCATTCACCCATTTTATTGGCATCCAAATGAAAACTGAAGTTTTGCATCTGTAGTGCAAACTACTACTGTCAATTTAAATACTTATCTTTTTGAAAATCTGAAAAGAATACCTTTTAAACCATAACCCATATGTTTGCGCAATAGCAATACTAACACTTACCTTAGCAAGTGACTAATGTTGTAGGTTATCGGTTATCGTGCCCATAACCAGGAAAACAAATTCTCAATATATATAAAGCCTCAAACCGCTCTATGACTTTCATTATGTGGTTGGGTTAAAAGTAGCTGTAAGACACATTTGTAATAACTTTACAAATGTAAAGGGAAAATACACAGATGTTATTAGATGGTTGAAATGTGGAGGCAGGCTGAGGATAGAGAGAAATTATGATATCTGATCAAGGCAGTCAGTGGGAAAACGCTTCTCAGAAACGGTCTGTTGATAGATGATAGAATAATTGATGAGAGATTTCTATCTTAAATTGTAAAAGCAAAAGGAAATGAAAGTGGTTTTGAGCAATACCTATAGGAGCCTCGGCAAACATTGAGTACTTTATTATTTTAAAGGAATTCAAAGTTAATCAGATAGTTATTTAGTTTTGTAAAACAACATTCTTCTATTATACTTGTAACATGAATACTGAAACCTCAAAGTGGAAGCTTTTAGGTGCGATAAACACACACAACTATTTAAAGTAGGTCACAAATGTATAGAGGCAGGAAATCACACAACTAAGTTTTACCTAGAAGTTATCTCAGGAGGGAATAGGTTGTCTAAGTGGACAGTTTCATTTCTGCTGTGAACAAAATTTCATTGTTCTACTTGCAACAAAACATTGTTTTTGTCTGGAGTTGGAAAAGGTTTCCCTTAAACTCATGTGCACTTTGTCCACTGGAAAGAAGCGTATGTGCAACAGAAAGGCTCTGAGAATGTTCTTATGAAACCACATAGCCTTTTCTATACATACACAATTCTGTGATCGATTAATCACCCTTGTGTCGTTCCAGTTACATCACAGTCATGACTTGTGGCCTGCTAGTCGACTGCAGGTGGTATTAGTGGTTGAGACAATGTCAGGATGATCCATCAATATTTAAGGGCAATATTTATGGATACATTTTAAATACATATTTCTGTTAAAGATGTATGTTTTGTGTATAAAGTCATTATCTTTATGAAAGATGATGTCTTTATAAAACAATACATTTCAGAAGTTTTGTGGCTTTTAGTCCATGTCTGTTAGCTCTGAGGACAAAAAGTAAATTAGCGTATACTGCTAATGGTAAGGAATTTAATTTTAGGTTTGCTGCCCACCCGGGAACCAAATTGTACCAAATTTGCCAAAAAGTACAATGGTGGAAAAAAGACCTGCAGGTGTAAGGGGGTGGAGTCAAATTTCGATTTGGACCAATCAATCAAAACAAAATTTAAAACCAGTCTTAAAGAAATACTGATGGGACATGTTTGGTGTCTTGTCACAACTTGATTTGCAGCCCACCGGAGAATATAACCGCTTTGTAATGCCTTATGAGGTCTTATGGACATGTAGGGGAATGATATGGGGTGTGTTTGCCTAAGGTGTTTTGACAACCAGTGAAGCATTCAATCACTGACTCCATAGTGATTCCTTGCAGAGCTTGTGGCACTGGGTGGCAGTTTGTTTGCCAGAGCAGATGACTGAAAACCTCACATGAATGGCTTGACACCACAGCTATTCAGTCATTAATGTCACTCATAGCTCACTACTAATGTTTTATACAACAAAGGTCTGGACAAAAGGTCACAAACAGCAACCTGTATTCTCAGGTAGCACCCAGAATTCTTTGAGTATCAATGTATCAGATGTTAATGCTGTGTTTAAACATCTCTGGTGATGGAATATAAACAATGACATCACCATAGAGCCATGGCTGTAGACAGCAATAAAGATTTCTTCTAAACACATGCTGTGGTACTTCTAGTGACATTATACAGGTCTTCCCAGTAAGATTGTTGTAATATTGTTTAATGAGTCTTAATGTTGATAGTTCTGTCAAAATTTCTTTCCAGGGAACTTTAGACCCTCACAAAAATATTTTAAGTTCACTATTAGATGTTCGTTTATATTTTTAAATATTTTAGTACCTCTTGGGACTAAATTAACCCCTCTATAATTTTATTATTTATATATAATTATTTATAGTTTAAGTTTTTTGAGTATACTTTAGTATACTTTACTTTTTTAAGTATACTGAGGTGCGGTTTGTGGCCTACTGGTTAGTGAATCAGGCTTGTAATCAGTAGCTTGCAGGTACAATTCCTGTGCTGACGAGTTCTGCCTCACCAGTTAAAAGCAAAGGTCACATTTTAGTTTAGTACAGACATTGACATCTTTAGGAGATTCACAGTCTAAGCTAACCATATATTAAAGCCCTGGAGCGAGAAGCTGTGATACTGTAGGAGAAGGTAGCATCTGGACAATAAATATTGGCTAATATTTATAATATATAAATTTATAACTGCCTCTAATCTTTATATATGATTATCAGCAGTGCTAAATGAGGAACCTCAAGCAATTGTTGATAGTAGATTATCAATTACAATAAATCACTTATCTTTAGATGGCTGGAAAAAACAACATTCACATGGCTAATGACCATTTAGATCATCATAACACAATTTTTCTTGGCATTGATGGTTGACTATTGTGTTCAAAATATTTTCTGTACTCAAACCCCATTCATGTTTCTGGGACAACTTTGTAATTACAAAATTGGGGCTTGTCAATCAATTTAAAGTTATTTATTTTATTACGACATACTAATTTAAATGCAACTTAATTGCATTTAATTTTATACGTCAATATTTGCTAGAAAAACTCTATATAGAAAAGAGTATTGAACAGTCAAAGAAAGTAACTTTAGAAGTCAACCAACACAGATTGTGTACTTATAGTCTGTTTTTAAAGCTGCAATCTGTAATCTTTTTTAACAGATAATATTGTGAAAATGCTTAATATAATTCAATATGTCAAAATGGTCTCCTTACTTGTTTGCAATTGCACAACTGTGCAAACAAATTGCATTGTTTCGTTTGAAAAAAATCAAGGTCAAGATCAGGACAGGCAAACGTTATTGGCTGCAGTTTCGGTCTTCGGTCACTCACTGTGTTGTGTGTCCCATCATGACAGTTGCATATTTAAGATGGCATGGCAAGATAAAACTAAATGATATTTCACCCTATGTAGGTACATACACAAACTGTAAATTATTTTTTGTCAAGAATTTTATTCTCAATTCACAACTGTAACTGATGAGAAATCACAATGTGAAAACAAAACAAATGGATACAGGCAAATGAAGAAATAGTTTTATGCAATTGAAACCATGGCTCATTTCATTAGCCACCGTTGAAGTACATGTTCCTCAGTTTTAGGGGAAATAAAATACTTACGCAACCACAACCTAAACATGCACAACCTAAAACAAGCCTTGTGCCAAAACCTAATGACTATCATTTGGTATCTTACGAATAATGTATTTTTACACCCTATGCAACAGTCTGCATAAAGGAGTACAAAATTGTAAGAATCTATTGAATATTTATTGCAGGAAATCTGGAACTGATAATAATAAAAGCCATTCAGAGAGATATTATGGGCAAGTATGTTGTGCTGTTCTACAACTTGGTTTAAAGTGATAGTTCACCCAAAAATGAACATTATCAACATCATGTTTCAAACCTGTAAGAATTTATTTACTTGTGTGTGAAACATAAAGTTATCTAGCATATGCCTTTAATTGTTTGGAAAAAGAACAACATAGACGTTCTTCTTAATAACCTATTTTTTGTTCTCTTAGTAAGCAAAAGATATAAAACATTTTTGGGACAGATGTGCCTTCAGTACAACCATTGTTTTGTCTTATAATCAACAGACCTGTCCTAAATACTATTTCATGTCATTTTCTACATCTAATCTTCTTCTTGGACTTTGTTGTACAGTCATTGTGCTTTACATGCACTGTGCAAACTTTTTGTTTAAAACACACAGCTTCTCTGTTATAGAAATATTAGCAGACTGAGATCAAACTTTAGAGAGGGGTCCTGCTTTTTGGTTGTCTCTCATTGAGCTAATCTCTCTCTCACTTTCTCCCTCTCTCAGATTTGTGGTTTTGTGAACGCCATTAGTCCGGTGGGGAACGATCAGCAGAACCTCATGGCATTCCGCTTCTCTGCCTGCAACCCTATCCTGGACCCCTGGATCTTCATCATCTTTCGCAAGGCAGTCTTTCACCACCTCCGAAGGTTCTTCTGCTGTCGTTTCCCCAGAGATGCAGTAAAGACCTCAGCTCAAACTGCCCTGTCAGTCCCCCTGGAAGGTGGAGACCCCAGCCACAGTTCAAACATTCAAAGCAAGATCTACTGCAGCCTCCCACAATGAGATCTTGAAGGACATGTTTGGACAAATACTTTAAGTTTTGCACTATGAGATGAAGATGGTGAGACGTGGCTTGGATAAGCCTTAGAAAGACAGCATGAATGTGCTTTGTGAAGAATAATAGCATGCATGTCAAAAAATTTGACATTTGACTTGTAAATATATGAACAGACGTTTACCACTAAGAAGGCCCTTCTGTTCTATGGGTAAAAAAAACAAGTAACAAACTAAACCATAACTCCTTATGTATAAACACATTTGAAGAAGTGGTACAAACAACCAAACCACTTGCATACACTTGCAAACAGAGTCCACAGATGACCACTTACTTCACAGTTTAGCAGTCGTCACATCACAAGCCAGTGGTTGAAATGGGGTAGTTAGCATAAAAAGGAAAATTTGGTAATTTACTTAAATTGTTCCAAACTGTACACCACAGAACACAACAATCCCAGTTTGATTTTTGCTGTTTGTTCCTACTATGATTTGGGACTGAGGCTGTTAGCCACCAACATTATGGCTTAGATAAGCTTTTGTGTTCCTTGGAAAAAAGTATTGGACTTAAAACAGCATAAAGGTGAATAGATGATTATGTTCATATTTAGGTGAACTGGCTCTTTTTTTACTGCACTCAAATGACACATGAAGTGTTCAAATGTAATACAACCAAGCTAAGGGTTGGTAACTCTTCACAGTGCATTTAACACTGGGTTAACATCTTATAATTTACATGGACAGGGGCCATGTTTATCCCTTGGCTATGCAATGTTTCCTATTTGTAATTTTGAAAGGGGTCTGACATGGTTTTTAAAACAATGGATTAAATTTCAGTGTTATAGGCTCATTTGTTACGGTTATGTTGTTGTATTTGGTATTTGTGGACGTCACAAGATGCACTAGTCATAAATTCCTGATAAACTGCCCAACAATGTTGCATTTTTGGAAAAAATAAATCACATTATAATTAACACAGATCATAACATCCAGTTAAAAAGATTTAATTGAAATAATCATTTTGTACAGTGTAAAAAGCTCTGACAATGTTAAACGATGTTCAAACTATCCTTCTCATATCAGTGCATGTCTCCTTTCATAACTGCTCCAAAAACAACTGCCTAAATATTAACTGCAGATACAGACACGCCATGCAACATTGTATATTGACTTTGTTTCTTCATAAAGTCCTTACAAAATGCTTTAACCGTGTCGTCTCAAAACATTGCCATTTGTGCAAGATCATTTCAGGTAATTCATATATTTTGATGTATTAAAAGTTGCTGAAATCATATATGAAAATAAATATACAGCATAAAATAAATGATCTGTAGTTCATTTCTACAAATAGTGCAACAAATATGTTTCATTTTTAATGAATATGTTTCAACATAACCTGTTAACCCAATCCAAAATATAAATTATTTATCATTAAAAACTCAAGATATTCTTTGATTCAATAGCTGTTCACAAATGGCATGTTCTGAGAATAAAGCACTAATATTGCCTAGCACTACAAAAGGAAGCTATTACTTACTACAAAGTACACACATTAAGTACACATGGTGACAGTCTTTGTGTTTAAATATCCTTTCTCCCCTATCCTATCAGCTGAATGTGTGCTGTCTGCATGCTAGGTATTTGATCTCAGTTTCGGTAAAATGATACATTGTTGAAGTATTTTTGCACATCCGATACAGTTCATTTGCACTTTGCAGCATTAGTCGTGTGTTGAGTTTGTTGGTGAAGTGTTGACTTAAAAATTAAAGTTGGTTAGTAAAGAAAACAACACCCTCTCCAAACAAAAGTGTCATTGTCTGTTTCTCGGTACCATTGTGCTGTATGTATATATTAGGGGTGTAACAATATTCAAAACCGAACCGAAAAACCACGATTCAACACCCACAGCATGTTCCGCTTGCGCCGCACGCTCGTGGCGTATCGAACGCCCCCTGCTGATCAGAACCAACCGTGACCCACTGTGAGGGTTGATCCTACTTTACCCTATGCCACAAAACACATTTTCCCCCTGACGTTAAATTAAAAAACTAAACATGTATAAACTTGTGAAAAAAACACAGATCAACAAGTCATTGTCACAACATTAAATTCCCATGTTTAACAACTATGGTGAGCACTGGCATGGCCATTAAGAAAGTTTAACTAACTGCAAAGTAGTCATGAATGGCATAATTCTGCAAGCATGTACCAAAAACAACTATAAATGTGCTGGGAAACACATGTGTACAGTATAATAATGTACAGTAACACTCAACAGGTGATAACTTTAGGTGTATAATGGCTTCTTAATGTGAGAACAAACCTCAGAGGAAATGTGTTTACATGAGCAAATATGTATGCATGTTTGCTCTATGCTGTTGGTCTAAGCAACTGTACAATGGATTGTGCGTCGACGCTTCAGTGAGTTGGTTGATTTGATGCTTTATCTCTGTGTGATGAATCAAGTCTGGCTTACAGCAGTGAATGTGTTGTAATTGCTCATTCATCTGATACGGCGGCTGGAATGTACGAGCTGCTTTTTTAGTTAATGGTAACCAGTAATAACACTGAACATTATAAATACGTTGGATAAACTATTATCTAACATAAACTTAACCTAGTAACCAAATAAGAAAAGTGAAACCCAATGAAATCATACATCCATAATATTTAACATATATTAAGAATAATACGTAATTTAAATAATAAACATAATTAAAATATGTTTAGTTAGTTGTTTTAATCAGTAGAAAGTAGTAATAAATACACATGCAAGGTCCTTAAATTTAACAAAACACCAAGTTTTAGGTAAAGCAAGCAGTAACATTAAAACAACTGAAGTTGCCATCTGTGCATTTCAAAGACTGGACTGTTCTCTGTACAGTATTAACTTGTACACATGGAAGGTTCAGACTGATGAGTGTTGGCAGGATAAAATGAACAATCTTGATCAGATTATGCTTAATAAGACACAAATTATAGGAAGTGTGTTATCTGGAATACCAGAATCAAAGCCTGTGGTAATTATAGATTTATTAGTGAGTAATGATTCACTGATGATGTCCGTGTTTAGGCACAGTTTTTACACAATTTGTGGATTCTAACTGAGCATATCTCATAATAATTATACACTGTTCTGCGAGTAATATGTAAATAGAGAATATAAATAAAAATGTATAGTTTATATGGTAAATGAATGCTATAGAATGCAGGCATTTCATAAAAAAATTTATAAATAAGACTTAAAGACTTATTTTTTTCTTATAATAACTGTTTAGCTGGACAGATCTGTTAATATCAGGTAAATGCCTAAATCAGTCTTGGAAAGTCTCAGGATTTTAATAATTTTCAGTAGCTCGAAAGTAATGGAGACTAAACAAACCAAAGGATTAATGAGTTAAATAATTAAACAAAGTTCCACTTTCCATATCAACAAACCAGCCTGGCAGACTAAACTTGTCAACCTTAAGTTAATATCACACAACACAGATGATGGCATCCTGTGATTTGTATCCCAGTGTCCGCCCTTCATCTGTTCCCATAGATCCAATGAATCTGTTTCCCATAGAAGAGAGAATTGTTGAGTGTGATGCCAGTCACAGGATTTATGACTGTAGGACCTTTCATACATGTTTAATGGGAAGCGAGACGTCAGGCATTAAACAGATGGCAGACATTTTTATAGAGCCATGAATCAAACTCTGGTAACATTTTAACATCGGTAAACATCAGTATTAGCAATCTTATTTGTTTATTTGAAACCTACATAGGTCTACATAGAAACCTACATAGGTCATTTGAAACCTACCAATCAAAGGCTGTTTGATTGGTCAGATAAAAACTTGGTTTGTGTTTGTTACCTTATAAAGATCCTGGAGGCAGCAGTACAGGAAGGAGTTTAGGTGTTTAGCTACAAGATGAATCACATGTGATCATACAAATAATACAAATTATGTATACCTACCGATTTAGATTGCAATTATTGTGCCACTTATAACCTATTGAGCTAATTGAGTATGATTAAAAAAATACCCATAATCCTGTGTCCACACAATCTATTAAAAGGGTCTTCAAACCTTGTTCCTGGAGGTCCACGGGCCTGCAGAGTCTAGCTTCAAGATTCTCCAACACGCCTGCTAGATGTTTCTGTCACGGCCTCATTTGTTTCAGGTGTGAGTTTGGAGCTAAACTCAATGAGACCTGTGGAGCTCTCTGGAGATCTCTGATCTATGAGAACACTTGGAAACATACAAAGTTTAATCATGCTAATGAATGAACTATTCATTATACTATCTGGTGAAATAATTGTTTGTTCCAATTATTTATAAATACCAAATGTTTATTTAACACAAGCATCTGATGTTTTTCATACATTGTTGTTTAATAAAAAAAGCAAAAAACTAGCTGCAAATCATTTAGTTTATTATATATTTAACTGGTGGAAAGGGTATTTTTTCATATGAAATATATTGTCAGTGAAGTTTAATCTAGTTTAATCAAAGTTTACTAATATAACTTTAAGGAGGGGTTTGTTGATCTAATGTCTTTGAGACTGTAAATGTGTCATAAATCACATATAATGTAAATGTGAGCAAATGTGGTCAAAAGACTTTCCACTGTTTACAATAAGTGCAGTGGAAGGGAAGTGCAGGGAAGGGAGGAAATGTGCAGTGGAAGAGAAACCAGACAATTTTCTCCTCCATTTGCAACTGGATCAATAAACAGATCAGTTTCTACACTGCGTGGCAACACAAACATTTTCCAGTCCGGAATCAGAGTGAGAAATCTAGATTACAAGATCAGAAAACTATCTCTGGTATGTTTCCACTGCGTTCTGGTAGGATAGTAGAGGACATATATAATTTAAAACTTCACATATATTAATACTCCAAATACACACACACACACACACACACACACACACACACACACACACACACACACACACACACACACACACACACACACACACACACACACACACACACACAC
>JBAJNP010009168.1:0-18675 GCA_036877545.1 Yasuhikotakia modesta
CATCTCTGGTACAGTGTCAGATGGAGCGAGCTTTCAGTGCATGCAGATCATCCAGAAATAGTTCAACTCTCCAAGTCTGCCACCTTCTGGTAGGTTGTTGTAAATGCGTATTAGTGCCCCAGACATATATTGAGAAGAATCGCTTTATTCTTCACTGCAGACATACAGCAGACTTTGCAGATGCAGTCACATAGCAGTATCATACATCTTGAAACACCTTTAAAATAGTGAAATTTTCACTGATGGTGAGTCGATCACCATCAAGGAGATTTTTCAGCTTTATGTCTAAATGTACAATTTACTTCTTCTACTTGCTACTGTTAATACATGAATATGACTGACATATGTAAAATAACTGTAAAGTGTTTAGTTACAGTTACATTAAAAACTGTAAAGTAGTGGGAGATATTTTAAAACTCTTAGTGTTTAATGGATTGTGAAAGTTTGCATTACTGACTGTCTGATGCTTTTGACCACAGGGTGCCCCAACATTTATTTTAGATTACAGAAACATGCTTAGAAGTGCTTGTTTGTGGCCACTTATTTACCAGTTATTACCACCTGATAGTCTTTGTAGCATTACCATAGCCGAGTGTGTGAAACTGGTCTACTGTCAATGAAATGCATAATTGTATTTTTGCAGCAGAATAAAGTGGCCATGTGTTGTAGTCATTTAGTTTGCTGGTGCTAAGCCTGTATTTTTGAATAATAAAATATTTTAACAATTTCCTGAAGTCACGCAATGAGGGTGAATTGCATC
This sequence comes from Yasuhikotakia modesta, assembly GCA_036877545.1. Classification (NCBI taxonomy): domain Eukaryota; kingdom Metazoa; phylum Chordata; class Actinopteri; order Cypriniformes; family Botiidae; genus Yasuhikotakia; species Yasuhikotakia modesta. The sequence goes on from JBAJNP010009168.1 coordinate 761, forward strand.
AATTTTTACCATTCAAGTGACATTTATCTAATGAGCTGTCTGCCATTCTTTTGGGCCAAACAGTTTAAGCATATCATATTTTAATTTATCTCTGGAGATTCACCTTCAGGTTTTTGGAATAATTGGTAATAGAGTGAAATTGTTTGGATTGTAATAATAAGCTCCTTGAAAGTTATTATTTTGATCAGACTTGATCATGCTGGGAGGCTGGGCTCACGTCGGGTGTCCGGCTCTCTTCATTAGCTGAATGCCCTCAGACCGTAACTGGGAGCGGGTTATGATGGATGTCTCTATGGCGCTGTTGCCAGGCAGCAGAAATGCGCTGCCCGCTGTTGCGGGTTGATTTGTTACATTGTCCGTCCATATCGCATGTTGAAATCTCATGTTATACTGCCTCTTACTTTTTAATTCACTACCGGGGTGTAGCTGTGTTTTGCTTCCCGACGCTGTTTAAAGACTCACTTGTCAGATTTGTCCTTGTGGGCCGCAGTTCCAGCACTTGCCTGTGGGATCGACGACAGCGAAGTTCACGTATATGTGCAGAACATTGTAATAAAGGTAATATTGTTACGGTTTAAAATATACTTTTTACTCTTAGTAATTAGAATAACTAGGCTTGATAAAGATACACCATAAAGATATAAGTGATCAGACTTGACTTGTTTCACAATTTTATGTTTATTACTATTAAGAAAAACATTGTGGGGTAAATCACAGTATTGTACTATACAATAGTTTTATTGCTTGCAGTTTACACAGAAGTCACAAAAATCTTTGTCCTTGCACAGGCTGATTTACATTACTGTGTTAATGTAATATGACAATAATAAATGTCATTCAAGAATAGTGTAACAATAATTACAATTCAGAAAGACCCACGTAAAAATAGCTATAAATGCATCACTCAGAGGGTCTGAGGGGGCATGAAACAGGCACTTGCTGCTCAACTTAAGAAAAGTGTAAAATACTCAAGCAGAAAAGCCTCACATACATTCACCGATGTGTTCAAACCTAAATGTTTAGATGGAGAACTAGCCAGCTGTTCACAGGACTGTCAGAGTGTGGAGGCTGTTTGCCTGCTGCTGAGCCAGACCAACAGACCGACACTGTCGTCAAAATGAAGCAGAACGTCTTTAAAGAGTCTGGAGATGGTGAGACTGGCTGTCACTTGCACAGGTGTAATTAAATAGCCTGAGGAGTGTAGATTGAAGATATTAAAAACTGTGGAGATTCTTTTCAAACATAAAATCCATGTCTTTGCCTATCAAAATGTTTTGTAAACAATGTCTAATTCAAGTAAACAGCAGTTGGCTAGTAAATATATTAAAAAATTAACAAATTACAATTATTCTTTATTTTGTTTTATATACTATCAGCTAGTGAGTCTGCTTTATGTAGCCCAGGTCTCTCTTTTATTACTTTTTGCCTCCCCCTGCAGGCAACTCGGTGGAACAGCGTCTGTGTCAGAACAGCGACTGTTTCAGGTGTGTGGGTAAAGCAGACACATTATTTTTATTATTATTAATATTATTTACTGAATATTGTAATATACAGCAGGTAAACTGTGTACTATTTACTGTAGTACAAAGTGTAGAATGGGGATACAGTTTACTTTTTGATTGTGGGATATGTGTTTTTCACATTTTCGCAAATGTACTAAACAATCATTCTTAGCATTGGTGTACAGATCAAGCTCAAGTAAAGACAAACCCACCCAGACACCATTGCCATTTTTTCTCTGCTTGGACAGCTAGAAACCGTGGCAGAGTGATGAAGTTATTTGCTCAGCCCGCACAAGCTCCTCCACTCTGGGTCACGCAGGGAACATGGGCCCATTCTCTGCCAACGCTGTCAAATTTAACCCACATGCAGAGAATTTCACAGATAAGCTTGTTTTCTTCCACTCAGTGACTGTAAATGATTAGTGGGTTTCTCTCAGAGAAGGGATGGCAGTACCTCAGATAACCTCAGAGCAGGATTTTTATAAATTGTATTTCAGCCATAATAGGACATTTTGATTGGTGTTCCGGGAGAAGATAACAGGCATGGATTGGTGGTTGATTAATAAGAGGCAATACCTTTGATCTCAGGGCTCGGATCACAGTTCTACATAAAGGTTCCTGATTCTGACACTTGCCGAGTTGTTGTACAATGTCTTGCATACTTTGTCGTACTTTTGTACATCCAATTAAAAATGAAAGGTCGTGAAGAGCAGTAGTTAGAAGAAAAAGGAGCGTTTCAGGCCGAAATATTGTACTCTTCACTTTGCAGTTGTCTTCTGTATTGAGTGGTAAAGGACATACAATATAAGGCAGGTATGAACTGTGCTTTAAGAAGTGGTTAAAAGGCTTTGAACTGTCGTTCAATTGTCAATTCTGTCTTACAATTGTCAATAAACAATTGTCTTTCACACCCCTCATTTTCACACTCTGATATTCTATTTTAACTTTTTAAGAAGTATTGATCAAACGTTATGTTTACACCTTAATGATGATCATATTTTTAACTGTGCACTTATAACAAAGATACTTAAAAGCAAAGACCCACATGCACAAACTATGTTCACTTTTTGTTTATAAACATACAGTAACAATTCCTTAAAACTGGACTTTGTTACAGAGTTCATGTGGACTGACTGCTGGTGTCCCGCTAAGTTGTAAATGACTAATATCACTGTGGTTAATTACCACATTTTAAAAAGTAGAGACTTCTCCATAATGATTAGCCTAATTGGTTGAAATTAAGAGGCGAGTTGACTTGCAGTGGGGTAGCCAGGCGGACCGCTGTGTAAAGTACACTCTACTAATAAGTCACATTGCCTGTTAGCAGTATGGGGGGAAATCAGGGAATCGGTCTCTCGCAATGTGAGCCTTGAGCCATTAGAGTTGTGCTAATGGTTTATTTTCCCTCCTTAGACCAGAGGAGAAATCTTTAACCTTTAGACCTCATGACCTTACATACAATTTAGACTCAGGAATTAGGCCTTGTCATCACTGTTTGCAGTATAAAGAAAAAGCACATGAAACATGCAGGAAAATACATGAGCAAAGCATTAGTTGGTCTAGTAATGACTACCTCTATGTTGTAAAATAAAGTGCAAGATTATCTAAGTGGCCATTTGGCAAAAACTTTGACAGTATGCTTTATAAGTGCAACCTGTCATAAGGGCACAGTGTTGGTTGTCCATATATGTAGTGTGTTCAGGATGTTCTTTAGTGTGGGTACATGTTGTAACCCAAGTGTAGGTTTAAGTGCCAGTTGCAGCCCCCAAGGTCCAGATGAAATCTGCCATATATGCCAATGAAATTTGTGAGCCAATCACCTTAAATCTGCCATTAAATCTGTGTTTAAATTATTTTTTGACAACACTGATTGGCTGATGCTGTTGCTAGCACCACATTTACCAACTACAAGAACCCACAATCCTTTGGCCACAAGCCCAGATCTTTAACTGACAGGGCCACGCCACCCACATATGACGAAAAACTGATGGTATTATTGAGTTACTATCCATATCTAGAATCTCAGCATGTGTGTTGCATTTCTCACCCAGCTTTAGGAATCATACATGCCCTGATTACCTGTCATTGCATGAAATGCATCCAGTTCCATCCCAAACTCTGTGGTTAGTGTTACAACACATCATACAACAAATCCATACTGTTGTTCCTTCCCGAAACAAGAGTAATTGCACATTTTACCCATGAAAGTTGGCATTGATATATGAGCGGCCATGTGGACGGAATTCAAAATCAATCCGCTTAATGTTGCATCACTCGTTTCAGAATGTCTCACAGAGATCTGTGCCATTCAAAGTGAAGGGCCATCTTTATCACCATCATTAGTTTCACCACATTCACTCCGTAGAATATGCCAACGAAAGGCAACTTAAATGTCTCTCTACAAAGGAGCATAAAAAAGTCAATAGCCTTTTTCATTTGAAGATTTGTGAATCTAATTTTGAAACATACATAGGTTGTACCACTCTAACCCTCTCTACTGTTGAGTTAGATGGCTGATTTGTTTGGGTAGTGTTGTCATTTTGATGGAGAGCCACCTGATCTGGCAATATCTTTGAGACCTTTTCTACTGGGCCTGACAAGAGACTGTGAATCATTAAACGCTGACAACCCTGAATGAAACAAATCACTGCCACTCCTAGCACAACTGATTCAAACGTTGTCTTCTGCTGAAGGTCAGCAGGAAGCCCCATTGTGACGGCTGTCAACTGAAATTTCAGGGCACGCAATCACTTGCACATACCCCCTTTTCAGACCTGAACGTGTTTTGGTTTCAGTTGTAGTCAGCTGATTTACACTGTGTGTGTTTTGCCAGTGCACATGTTGAGACTAGAGTGCTGTGTTTTGCTTGCACTACCATAAATAAAAGTAGAGGCAGGTTATCGCTGATGGCATAATCATGACTAATTATCTTGTTTTATACAATGTTACCGTTTGCTCCACAGCACGACTCGCTTCCCCCATTACTGCATGACACTCTAGCCACATTAAGCATGTTAGACACGGGGCAGACAGAGGCCAAGCTGCTTTTTTCATTACAGTTTACTGAGAAAATGATTACAGTGGTTTGGTATTCATAGCCCAGTCAGGGGAGTTTACATGGATTCATTCTTTATGTAACTATTTTGTCTCCTAGCTTTGCTCGTCTGAAGCTCATATTTGATTTAATGTGTGCGGCATGATAATATTCATCGCATTAATGCATCTGAAGAAAGCAAACACGATTTGTTTCACCGTTATTAGTCCCAGCTTTGCATAACTCCCACTTTTTTCTGTCTGCCTGATTAATTGCTGTCTTGGGTGAACATTAGACCGTTACTTAAGTATGATGGAGCGCAGCTGCAGACTCTCAGCTCAGATTGCTCAGGATTCATGGCTGATAAGTAGCGGCCCTCTTGACCAGCAAGTTTATCAGAAGCCGTGATACTGGAACATTCCTTCATATTAAACACCCATTATCTGGAATATGATGAAGTGTGTGGGAGTTGGTTGCCAGGTTTTGCTTGGTATAAAATAGCTGTTGAGATTGAATTTTGGGACCTGAATAATTAACAGATAATTTCTATTAATTTATAATAATGTCTAAAGTGTGTTTATTTTAAATATTAAATTGTTGCTCCATTAATTCCTTTTTGTCCTCTTACAATAGGAATTGGTGTTGGGGAAGCTGGAGGAAACATCTTGGGCTTTACAGCTGCCAGATGATTCCTGACGACTCCATGATTTGGACTCATGTCCTCCACGGAGCACTGCACCTCTGGCACCATGGCGACAGCCAGGTCAAGCTCCAAACAGCTGTCTTCACACCTGAATAATGCAACACGTTTACATCAGACATTTCTCACCATTGTCTTTTACTGATGACACTGACAAACATCACACCTTTCAATTTAGACTAAATGTGAGCAGAAAGAATGTAGAAATGTGTGTGTTGCTCAGGGACAGAAGAGGCCTGGTGTTGTGGCTTAGGATCACTTTAACACAGTGCAGGACATAAGCTGGAACCCTGAGGGAGAGCTTATCATCACTGTCAGATCAGATCTGACCATCAGACTCTCACACCCTGGAAAAAAAGGATGTTTAAAGGTACAAATCTCCACAATACAAAAACATTTTGTTCAGCTTGATCAAACAGCTTTATGGAGATTGAGTAATGGACTACACATTATTGACTGCAGGTCAATACTGGACATCAGATCTCCAGGTCACAGATTGGTGGCTACGTCACACAGTGTCCGACAGTGGTTGGGCACTTTCAGTCGGTGTCCAGTGCTGATGAGAAGGTCCTGCGGGTCTTTAATGCTCCTCAGAACTTTGCCCATATATCATTCTCCTCTCTGGAGAAACTTCTAGACTCTAATACAAGTAATTGGAATCATCTCATCTTCAAACTTTAATTAGCTTTGTCAAATAAAACCTCTTTTTTAATTACTCCTGCTCACAGAGAGATTTTAAGATCTCATACTCTGAGTTTTTCATTATCTTAATCCTTGCGGTTATGCACAAATGCAGTTATAAATTCAGTTCAAAATGTGGAGTTGTGGTAAATCAGTTCACATTAAGGCTAACCATTAATATGAACTGAATTTAGTTAAAACAGATGCATAGACTTGGATGTTTAGGAAATAGTCACAGCAGAGGCAGTTGTACTCTCATCCTGGGAGAAGTGATGAAGTTTCCAGTCTTTGCTGTGACGTGATTTGTTTACAGGTGATGTTACCTGTAAGGATATTGTCACATCAATACATTCCCGAATCCTACTTTTAACCTTTGAATTTTAGTTATTTATGTGTACAGTTTAAGAGCTGTTCATATAAAGACTTATTTTAGTTATTTTTAATTACTTACACCAGAGTCTGACAGCTGGTGGGCTGCAAGTCTGTTTTGCTAAATTAGATGTAAGTTATAAGCTCATCTGAAATCTCCTGAAGAGAAGTTCATAGTTCCTGATTTACTCCAAAGACAATAATGTTCTGTGTTTATTTGACACTAAAGACAGTGTTTTCTGGTTTATACATGTATCTGGGGCATGAATCAGTGATACTGAACACAAATGTTATTACAGCAAGAGGAGGAGGGGTGGCTGTGTTGAGGCGGTGGGGGTTTATGCCCCTCTTGCTCTAGGCAAACAGTGGCAACATTGTCTCTGTGATTGAAAAAGCTCCTTAATCTGGAATCATAATTAGAAAGAAAGCTTATATAATTGCAAAGTTAAAATATTGATGACTGTGGGCTATGGGCCGCGCAATGAAGCGCGTACAGAGTTGTTAATGGAATAATAGCAATAGTTTCACCTCGCTTTCTCTGGGAGGAGCAAAGAGGGAAATAATTAAAATAAAACTGCAAACCAGGGATGAATAAAAGAAAGAAATTCCAGTCTCCGTTCCATTTCAATTGGTGCATGTTGCATAAGTGTCTAACAATCTAAATGAGACCATGTTATTGCAGGCTTTCATAAGGAGGGCCCAGTTTGATTTACAGCATATCGTAAAGCTAACGGCCATTGATAATTGTAAATAAAGCTGCTATAGTTCCAAGCAGCTTTTTTGTAAATTGCTGAGCTGGGTATCTGTTGCAGAATTAAAAGATTGCATTGCAAAACACGGTCTATAGGCATCTGCTCATTTTTCATCATAACGTTGTATTTGTGTGTGTTTCACCAGAGCCCTTGACAGGCACGATCTCTTGCAGAACACACTGTGGCCGGAGGAGTTTCCCATCAATTCTCATTTGTGTTTGTCTGCTTTCATTGGCTGTTTGGCATCAGGCACTAATGCTGTACCACATTATTGCTTAACTAGCTTGTGTGGCATAAATAATGCAGCATAATAGGTATTTAGAGTGCATGACAAGACACACTTATCCTGCGTGGTGTGACACTAAACTAAAAAGAAAACATTTTAATAAACAGTTTTTTGGGTTTTTTTCTGCATTGAGGCCTGAGTCCTACTGTATGCAAATGCTTTAGATAAGCTAAAGTTCTGCATTATCATGTCCTGAAAAACATTTCATGGTGTATGTTCAGTTTTCAGCTTTACCACAAGAGGCACTATAGCAAACATGCTAATTCTATGGTGAATTTGGACATACATACACATTATATTTATAATGGTCTATAGGCTATAGACATTTAAAGGTACAAATTTAAAGGTCTCCCCCACAAGAAAACAAGAACTTTTGTTAATGCTTGTTGGTGAAGCAGTTGAAGTACATCTGTGTTTGCATGATTATGTAAGAGGAGGATTCTGCCTGAGGTTTCCAAGCTTGTGTTACCCAGCAGACCGAAATGATATATGACTCTGACATTTGCAGAAACTATAGCAGATATATTGCAAAATTGGACGCTTAGTGGCATTTTTCACTGTTTGTGGCAATAATAAGTGTTCTATTCAAAACACATTTTGTGATTCAAAAACAAATTATTGCACATTAACAGGGTAAATGTTTCATATATATGTATATATTTATATATTCATTTTTCCATTTCCATTTTTCATTTTTTCATTTGGCAGATGCAGTTCTTGCATTCTCAGAGATTGAACCCACAACCTTTGCACTGCAAATGCAATGCTCTACAAATTGAGCTACCAGGAAGGCTTTTCCTCAGGTAATTTTCAATCATTAATAAATTCATATTCATTTATTCCTTATCAGTTGTTTTTCTGTCACTCATAAGCATTTAAAGCCAGTTTTCCAGTAAACAGGCATCAGTGGGTACAGTTAAATAATCTGTATACACAGCTGTACCATCGACAGCTTCCCAAGCCGTTCACCCAGCACTGGAAATTACTAAGCAGATCTGCTAATGGCTGCCAGAGCGCACAGCTTTCTTCCACTCCCATAAGCACAGGAGAGAGAGAGAGAGCACGGCAGTCCTGACACACAAAGAATCTGTCGTGTTTGAATCTGTGTCTCTCTGTCAAGCCGCTCAGCCTTTATTTCTGAGCAGGCACTGACAGGGCCCTCATTAACATGCATCTCTCTGCAGGTATGGCCATGGCTTTGAGATGTTTTGTCTGTCGTGGGATTCTTCGAGGACTGTGTTGGCCTTGAGTGTAAGGTAGAGTCACGCGGGTGACCAGATGGTCATTAGTGTCATGAATGTAGCCACAGAATATTATTACAGGTCACGACAAAAGCATGCGTGCGTGAACCTATTTACTGCACAGTAGGAAGTTGGAACTCATTTGCAAAAAGTTTAATATTTTTCCAATATATTAATCAATACATTAGGCACTTTCTTCACTGTGCTATCAATCCCACAATCCCTTGCACACACCAATTGCTCACCTCATAGGGAATGTATTGAAAAGATAACAATTTTATGCTAATGGAGACACAGTGTAACCTACTGTTTTAACAAATGTGTGTGTGAATTGAAGCGTTTGTTTGTAGTCTCTTCAATACAATGAACCACCGACCATATTTAAAATTGTCGATTTCCTCTGACCCCAGTTGATAGACCAGCCTTCCAGCCACTGTGACACACTTATTCTGAGACAGTCAAGGGAGATCATTGGTTTATGTCCCGGTTTGGCCCCTTGGCTCTGCCAGACCCACACTGATCGTGCACAAAGCTCTTCCGAATGAAAGCACATTCTGCGTGTCACCTGCCATTGTTCACGCTGGAGTGGAGATTGTGAGGTTTATTCAGGAGGGCTGATGGCTCTGATGCTGGGCTCCTGCAGGCTCAGATGGCTTTGCTGGGGACATAAGCTGTAACACTGCTAGCTGTGGTGCTCTCACTGCTTTGGTGTCTGTGGTCAGGGTTTAGTGAAAGATTTCCAATTGGATCTCTGTTTGGTGAAGGTGGCTGATATACCAGTTGATTTCAGTTCTGCAATGTTTCTCAGAAATAACTTACTGCTTCTTTAATAAGTCTGCTAGCAGTCAGTAAAACATGTGAATGACAAGTTATTTACCTAATAATTAAATAAAAACAAATCTTAGTTTGTACTTTATGTATGTATTTTATATTGCAGTGTATTTAGTATGTATGTTTTAAGTAAAATAAAAAAAATGTTTTTATACAGTAAAACAAAACTACAAATTAAAGAATAATAGTAATAATACTAGAATAATACTAAAACTAAAACAAAGAAAACTGTCTTTGTATAAAGTTACCCTGTCATGAGTTAAATAATGTCACAGCAGAACTGGACATCAGCTGTTTAAAGCATTCTGCTGTTAAGTTAAACTTCCAGGAAGCAGTGCCAGTCTCTGCCCTGTCACAACCGGACCGTCACTCAGATGGTAAACCCCCCTGATGGATGCCTTCTGCTTGCCGTCAGTGCACTGGGGCCACACCTGGTCACTGTGGAGACGAGAGCCCTGGCTCCAGTTCAGGTTAGCAGACTTACCAACTCAATACCAACGTTTCATTTTTACCCTTCATAGACAGAGTATCAGGGTCTGGTATCGGTTTGCATCTGTTGGTAGATTTAGTAACTACATCATTTTAGGGGCAAAAATCATCTTTCTCCATCACCTGACATTCAACAGCAGCTGTGTATTCTGCTGATTTTTACAAACAATATAAACTCAAACCACTTTGCCAGCTGTTTTCCTTCATCCCTACGTTGTTTATCCACTCTTTGTTTATGAGTTCAGGGACTGCAGAAGGTCGCCACCGTAAGATTTGCACAGTTTAGTGACACAGCTCCAGAGTTTTCACCTACACTCTGGACATACGTTGCTAAATTAGTGTTGACATGAGGTAACCAATGGAGCGTTTGTTTTTCTTTATTTTCTGATGTGTTTGAGCACCGCTGGCCTTTAAAGGCTGAGGCACTGCACAGTCTGTTCTTGTTGATCCTGGTATTACTCACAGCATATATGGAGCAGATGTGGAAGGGTAAGCCAGCATCAGAACTGATCAGAGATCAGCCCAGCATAGCGGTTGAATGGTGTCAGGTGTGGAAAATGGCTCTATCACAAAGATGTGTGCATCCCTTACATCTCTTCTCCATTTGCCTCACTCTCATTTTGTAGTTTCTGGCTAATGGTTCTCACCAGTCGGCATCTGGCCAGCTTTGACCGGCTGAGCTTTAATTAGTTCAGGCATGTGTATGTTGGTGTGTGTGGGGTACAAACGCAGAAAGATTATGGCCAGCGTGTTGTCGCTGGGGTGGGATGACCCGGTTAGCGAGGATGTGTAACTAGAACAAGTATTTATTTTCCAGGAAAACAGACCATCTTGAACTACACAGATTTTGGTCCAGATTTTGCTTCCCTGTAATAACACCTGCAACTGATTAACTTGCTGTTGTACAATATTTTGAAAATTGTCTGCAGTACAGAAAATGGTTAGGATTATTACTATCATGACCGTTTTAAAAATGAAAATCAGCTGTAACTTTATTCAAAACTAATTGAGAAAATGAAGGAATCCAAACAATTTTTTTAGACATTACTTTCAGACTTTGCTAATACATCTCCTAAGAAGCTAATACAATTCTGTGTTGCTGTTTTGTAATTTTTAACATATTTTCAGTATAATAAATGAGCTTGTTTCACTTTTTTTGTGTTTCTTCTTTTCAGAACTCCCTCCACCACTAAACACACCAGTAAGGACACAGCTGTTCACACGCACATCATTTGGTCATGTGACTGGAGCTCAGACAGCAAGTACTTTGACATGGGACAAAGAAGCAGCTCCAGTTTTAGATGCAGCTCCACATTTTTCCTGTATAAATGTGGACATGACCTTTTATTTGTGTGTTTGTAGGATATGACTGAGGTTTGACAGACTAATGATGAGTGAGAAGGTGTGTCCGTGAGTCCTTGCTCCTCTGTTTCAGATGCAGTAGATTCGGCCACTGCTGTGTCCACCTGCCCATCTCACTGTTTAGACCAGAGGTACAAAAACTTCATTATCCATAATGCTTATGTAATGATGTCATGTGACTTTAATTGAGTGATTTGTCACTTATTGTTTGCTGTGGGTCTAGATATTTTGCTGTATCAATGGAGGCCATCAGAGGATCTGTCTCATCAGAGCAGATGTGGAATAACAGATGGCTGGTGTCCTTTTCCTCAGTCATAGATTTGTCTGCAATCCAACACAGACCTTGTGTTTGTAGAAGTGTACCTCTTTCACGTACACTTAAAAAATGGGGCCCAGTGCTGGTTTTGTAGTGTTTTTGTCCCTCATGGGATAGAAAAGTGTCCTTCTGATGCATACTTGCAGATCTCAGTAGACGTTGCATACTGATGTTTCTGGTATACTGCTTATTTCACATACTGGTTTTTGCAACTTTATAATGGAAGTTGCAGATTTCAGACTCATGGTGAGTCCTACATAACTTATTTAATGTGGTCTATCATAGTAAAAATAACTTAATTCTCTACAGAGTTATTGTATAACTTGCTAACATAGTTTTACAGTCAACAACATTCTTGCAGTTCTCTAAGCGTCTCAGAAAGTGACACATTCCCAAGTTAAACAAGACAGTCATACCAACTCTCAGTGAGCAGCGCTGCTGGTGTAATTGACAACAAAAGGGCCAATGTGTTTCTCAGCTGGCCCACACTGCTCAGGAGAAGCTCCAGGTTCATTCAGTGCTCCTGTGGGCAGCTTCTGCATTGATCCGTGAACAGAGACAATGAGGTGTCAGTATGAGGCCGGGTTGTGGTTTGCGCTCTGTTTGCACTCCTGTCCGTCTCCTACTGTCTCTCTCTCTCTCCAGCTTTCTCTCTCACCTCCACAGTGGAATCTGTCCAGTCTGGGTGAACCCTGTGCTTTTGTAGGTGTAATTGATAAAGCATCTGTGTAGGCACTTTAAGGTATTTCTTAGCCAGAAGTCACTCACCTTTTGAGTGAAAATTTGTCATGTTTCCTGTGAGTACTTACAAAAATAAGGACGTTAATTCAAGCTCAGCCAACAGCATTTGAGGTGTAATATTGATTTATCACAAAATACAATTTGGAAATTTAGAATACAAATACACTTATACTTTTTTGCCAGATTTAAATAGGACAGGAACCAGGGTCCAGTTAGCCAGTGCCTGTGCTGAGCGTTCTGTTAAAATCTTCAACATTAAAATATCAGCATTGTGAGTTCACCCCCCTCTGAGTACATGACTGAGTGAAATGGATTCTGGGTAATTCCAACTATTAATATTCAGTGAAAGAATGAACTACATTTCTCAGCAGTTCAAGTGGAGTGTAACAGTCTTCAGTTGGCCAGTATGACATTTTGCTTTCTGTATACTTTTTCCTGTGGGATGCTGGAAGCAGTTCAGCTCTTTCTCACTTCCTTTAGTCAGCTTTTGTTCATGAAATTGGCCATTATTATTTAGCACTTAAAAACACAGACTATTGTAATATATAATATATAAAAATACAGTTTGGCTTTCAATAAACAACTCCTTTCTAATATTGACGTCTCGGTTCTCTCAGGCCACAGTGCAACAAAAAAGGCATTTTTAGAACAGGAGTTTTTGAATGAGATACACAATGAACTGTAATGACCATAGACCCACCCCATATGTGGCCACTGAAATGACCATTGCATTTTCTGCTGTTTTTTTAATGGACCGAAGGGGAGAGAAGACTAGCTGACTCATCTGTGTTGTATGTAGGGCTGTTGTGAGAAGAGAGTTTGTGTCGTACCTACTGACATGTTAAATATTTAAGAGCTTGATGGAATGGAAGCTCTGACTGACATGAGGACTTCTGTTTGCAATGAGGTCCCTGGACACTCAATTATTCATTATGCTCATTGTGTCTGTAAAAGTGTTCAAGATCAAAACGTTGCCCAGTTTGATTGGTGTAGGGTGTGTACTATATTAAATTGCGTATAGCCACAGAATTAATAGAATGTCACTCAAAAATAAAAAATTCCATGGTGTGCCATGGTAACAAAATGCCATGGAAAAAATGAAGCGTTGTCTGAGAGTTGTCACTGAGATTCATGTTGTTGCCTTTTTAACTAAAACAGTCTACATCTTACATTAACTGAAGGTAAATTAACCAGGTTTTTATTTTTGAGTGAACTATCCTTTTAAACGAATTCCAATAGCAAGCTTTAATAAAGAAAAATTAAAATATTTTAATTATTTTATTAATAAAACATTTTTGCAATAATTTATTAAAAATGTTATGATTTCCATGCAGTTTAAGGATACAAGAAATATGAAATGAGCACATCCACTTTGATTTGTTCAAGAGCTCCTGTGTGTCTGTGTGTGTGCCAGTACAAACACACTGAACGATACAGCAGTGGAATACACATGTACACTTTCCAAAAGCACTGTATATAAAAACAAAACAACAGTTGTGGGTTTCCTTTTTTGTATTTGATGGGCAGTGACGTTTGTAAACTCAAAATAAGACCAATTAAAAAAAGGACCCAAAAAATAAAAGAGGGAGTTTTTCCAGCACAGAATAAATAGTTTTGTATAGCGATGTGTAAACTTGAAGACGGCACATTTTCACACAGTGGCAAACAGACATACACGCTCACTGCTAACATTCTGTCAGTATAGCGTTGTTTGTAACATCCCCCACTATCTTTATATTATACCTCTACAGAAAAAAATAAGTTGTTTACATTATATACATTAGAAGTGGTTCTTCATTCTGGAGCGATGACCAGACTGTGCTGTTATTGGTTACAATGATGCACCAATGGCAAGAGAAACCAGTTTACACCAGAATACACTTGGAGTCCAGGTCAAACCTTCTAGACTAAATGCATGAATCTCTCTGAACTCACCGCAGTGTTTTCTGTAAACACAACATTTATAGCCTCAGAATGTTTATGAAACATCACATCACAAATTTGAGTGACCAACAATCAGCTCTTCCAAGGTTATTGCCAAGACAATCCTAACCAATCAGATGTGCATGCCATAGACCATAATGCAATTTTGAGTGTTACAGATAATAACAGGTAAACGGGTTTTGATGTGTTTGTTGACACATGCACACACAGTGACTTTAACCCACAGTGCAAAACATCTTTAAAAAAAAAGACATAAAACACTACCTTCGTCTTTATTAATCGCGTTTTTCCAGTGGTTTCCTTGAAAGTCTACATCACAGATTCACTTCCTGTAACGCAATGACATGATTACATAAACAGATCAGCGTTTACCTTTCTGTTTGTAAAATAACAGTTTGTGGTGCATGAAACACTGATGAGCTTTTCTTATTTGTTTGCAGTACTCTCATAAACACTCAGATGTGTCAGACAGTTATTCATAAGACAGTATTCCTGTGCAACATCAACATCAATGTTTTCATTATATACCAAAAGTACATATAGTGTAAAAATGCAATGCTGACAAATGTTTAGAATATGATTCTACCTTTAAACTTAATCGTATCATCTGAAACATGTATACAGAAACAAGTATATTTCTACCTATACAGAGAATGAGCTAATTATTGCCACTTTCATAATTATTATGTTGTGCATTTGTCTGAAATGATTGAGAAAATTATTTGGAAAATAAAATCTACAATGTATGCATAGAATATCTATTTGTTTTATTTTCTAATGATTAATTATGTCATACATTCATCATACTGTACTGTACGAATAAAGTTTGTTTATAATCTCTTATTTTCCTAATGTACATTTCATTATCATTCTTCTAATTAATTAATATGATGGTCATAATTATCATTTAAAAGTAGAATAATTTATCTTGTTCTCTCTGTGAGCAGATCACTTGTATTAAATCACATTCACTCTAACTCTGTCTAAAAGACATTTATTTATTTAAAATATATATCTGAGAATCTCCTTTGGATTACTTTAGAGTGTTTATGTGATAAGAATATGTCAAATGATGATCCTGTTTAAACCTGGAGGCTTAAACCATTTCAAAGCTAAGATACCAGATGCTTCAAGTTCAAAAATAGGACCAGTGGATTTTAACACATGCTATGACATCATCAGGTTCTTGTTCCTGTTATGAGTAATTAGTAAATTCTATTGTTGTCAGTACTGTATTCCATCCCACTATACGTTGTATATGTCAAATGTAAATACACCAAAATCATTGATATTATGATTCATAGTATGAAAAGTGAGCTAGCCCTTTAACATCTATTAACTGATTCACTGAACTGATTTACTGTAATATTGGCCACACTCCAGGATAACTTTCATTGTGAACTCAAATATTGGAACATTATATAAGGCTTAAAAGATCATTAGTTAATGCACATTCAAATAGTTTAAAGTCCCATGGAACTTTAATAGAATTTCAGTGTACATGAACTATCCATCCATGAACCATTATATATATTTTTTTTGTTGATTCATTAATGAAAGTAATGGTAGAGTTATTATTTATTTTAATAAGTGGTGGGAGGGGTTAGGAGCGTCAACTGTGCAACATTTTCTGACATTCTGTCCTATTTCTCCAAGGTTTGGTGTTAAATACAATTAACTGATGTTTTTATGGACCAACAATGTTTCATAATGTGTGTTCACCTTTATTACTGATACTGATTATGGAATGTGCCAGAGAACATATTATGAAGACATTGAGAACAAACAACTATGTTATAAAAAAAATCGAACAACTTGGAAATAAGAGCTGATTGTAGTCCGAAATAACTGCTGTTAAAGCATCAGGTCATATGCTAAAAAATTTAAATCATACTTGTATTGAATATTAATGTAGATCCATCTATGTTTACACAAACACATTTAATGACAAAAACTAAATTTATAAATGTCAGTCTAGGTCGTGGCTGTCATAATAGGATGAGCTTAAGTTCCCGTGGCGTGTATATTTTTATGTTGTATTTAAATTAAATGTGAGGTACTATGACAACCTTATCTGTTAGCAAATGCACCTCTATTGACCTTGCTTCCCAGAAAAGTTGACAGACAATAAATAATTGTGAATGTTCTGGTAGGCTCCCAGCCACATAGCAGGAAGTCACAGGGTTAAAAAATCTGCATTTACTTGATCATAATCAGAACTGTTTTTGTGACCTGGCCTCCATGATTCGGTTTGTCAGGCTATCAAAAGACAACAGGCACACTTTACAAATCCAACAAAACCCAAGACACCAACGGTGAGATATCTAAATCAAACTCTTATCTTGATATGGATCATACAAAGCTTATTTCTGATCATTTGTAATCTGATTACATTTCCTTTGTTGTCTCAATATAGATTTACAAAACATGACAACGGCTGAATGCAGACGTTCCATATCTTTGCAAAACATATACCAATGTTACAAAACATTGGGCAAGGTTCACAGCACACATTAACATTTCTATAGCAACTATGAGGTAAGTTGCTAGGTGAGCTAGGTGAGTTATTTCACAATGTGACCTTACTGCAATTTCTCCACTGAACTTGGGTCTAATTCTCACTTGCACCTCCATCCAAGCCCTTGGAGCCCAAGCTACAACCATAGAAAATTCACTAATGTGTTTTTTCATCAACCAAGAGACAAAAAGATAAACAGAGGAAGGGAAAATAAGAGACTGCACCGGAAAGTCAAAATGAGGCTTTGTTCATATCTGACTCATTCTTATTACGTTAATTACACTTGTGCTAATTTTTTTAGTCCCACTGTGTTTATATGATAAATATCTTCTGTATTGTTGTGTGGACCAGTTCTTTTGTTTGACCTCACAGCTTTCTGTGAGGATATTTTGGTTTTGCTCTTCATGAAGTACCGCTTCCCTGTTATTATCGCAATTTGTGAGTCTTCTAGTTCTGTAACAGCCCAGTCACGTGACAGCTATTGTACATCTGTCGCACGGCTCTGCATCTGCGTGCTTGAGTTTCACTCGACGCGCTGGGCTGCAGGATGCAGAATCAACTCACTCTGCTGTAATGGAAGACTGACCTTCTAAAACTGCCTTGCTAGGCCGATACGTTTGCATGCGCCCCTGTTTTGCTTTTTCGTTTAACAGGTTCTCTCGGCTGGACCTGGGACACTTTGAGGTCACTGTCATATTATTTGTATAGAGTCTTTACCTCTAATGTGATGTTCCTTAAAGCAATAATTCCTAGTACTTTTGATACCTATGTAACCAGGTCTGGCCATGTGATGTGGCGTGATTATTCAAAAGTGCGGTACAAGTCAGTCCAAGCGAAAACGGTTGGCCCATGTGATCCAGCAACACTTGCTTGTTCTGTTTATCATAAAAATTGAGATTTGAATAGTCCATGTTTTTTTCACACTTCTATGGGGACATTGAAGCAATACAACAAATTCATACCAACCGGTCTGTACTTTATGTGTCTCTTCCTGGTTCGTTATCGGTTTGTAAAGACTGGAGCACCGGGCCACATCAGGATAATACGTCCCCAAACAATTCATTTCACAGCATATTCAAAGCTCACTTTGATGTTGGAATATGGTATTTACATGGCTGTTGGCGCAGTGAACAGGAATCGTCCTTTTGC
>JBAJNP010009169.1:0-18674 GCA_036877545.1 Yasuhikotakia modesta
GTGTATGTGTGTGTGTGTGTGTGTGTGTGTGTTTGTGTGTGTGTGTGTGTATTTATGTGTGTGTTTATGTGTTGTGTGTGTTTTTGACTGTTTGCTAAGATAATCTGACCTCCAACAGAATAAAGTGTTAAGAGATAAATGTAGTTTCTGCAGTTTCTGTATCTCATCACTTCATAAATAGATTAAATGGTCCATTAACGTCACGTACAGTGAGATTTAATCCGTCATGGCGACCACTAGAGGTCAGTCAACAGTAAACCAAACCCACCCTACACGTGTAACCGAGGCTGTGTAGTTATACCAGCAGGTCTGAGTTTCACTGGTTCTTCTGGACAGCAGCATCTCTCTGTTGAGTTTCACTGGCTCTCAGTCTTCACACTCTTCTTTTGCTGAAGAGAGACAAACGTTCATCAGCTCATTATTCCAGCTTTCTTTTTTTGCATTGATTATTACAAACACAGCATCACTTCTTTTCTCTTTTTATACACCATCTAACCTAATGTAAATTAAAGTAACACAAACATTGAGTAACACTGTGTGCAGTCCATCACATTAACACAGTTATTGCTGAACTCTGACGACAGAGCAGATTCTGAACAATGTGTCACAACTGATGAAGCTGCAAAAGTACCTGGAGTTTCTCTTCTGTGTTTGTAGGTCTGTGGTCAGATTAGTCTTTTATTATTGTGTTTACATGAGCTGTAACCAAGCAATGTTGTACATTAGTTCACTGCTTACTGTTAACCTGCAGCGCATGCATTTCTCAAAGCTTCCATCACAATAACCTCACAGCTCTATTGGTTAGAGGACATAACATCTTATTTCCACTGTGTGTTTGTTTTATGAAGAAGAGTTCAGTAGGTGTGATCTCACAGCTTTACTTACATCATAACTAAATTTAACAATATATATGAATATATATATATTACCCTCTATAACAGGAGAGGAATAAAGCATTAAATACAGACAGTAAGGAAATCAACACTTCCCCTCATCCTTCTGCAGAATTTATTTAAAAATTGCGCAGTTTTAAAATATCTTTCCTTACACACAGAGGATGTCAGTCTGACAGCTGGATGACAGGATGTGTGTTTTATAACCGTTCGGTTGGCATATCTCTCTCATTTCAGATGACAAACTGCACTGATCTGAGAGCAGCTGTCACTCATGTGGTCACAACTCATAACATTTATATGAATGATCAGAACATTAAACTACAGAACGGCTCCATTAAAGAGAAGCAACAGAACATTGTGAAGATCTCAACATGACCTCCAGCAGATGAATGAACATCATCCCTCACACTGCTGAGGACAGCGATGACATCATCACCAACTTCTGTGGAAGTCAAGAACATAAGTTCTCCTCTCACACGTCACTCGATCTATGAGGTTCCAGTCTAACTACTCATTCATTCAAGATCTTCTGTGGTCTATCAATCCAGCAAAACACTTCTCAGTATTTTACAGCATTTAATAGGCAATAACATTTCTTCCAGAACAAAATTAACACCCAATAACAGTTAAACTAGAGCCAATGTCCTGAGGGCCGATGAAACAGATGTTTTGGATGTGTGTGTGTTGATAAGAATATGAGGCGACTCATGTGCTTCTCAGCCAGTGATGGAAACAAAGAGACATTTGAGCATCATTAACCACACATACCAGCCACTGAACCAGTTAAAACCAGAGCAGGGCTCTCCACCAGCAGTGAGTGACTTATTCTGTGTGCACGCAATCCTGCTGAAGAAACATGCAAACACGACCCACAACCGCACGCATTTCACTTCCTACAGAACAGCAGACTACAACCTGCTGTGTGAATATTACTTACACAGCATCCGTCCAATCAAACGTTCTGTCATTACTCACAAATATCAGTATTACAGTGTGTGTGTATATCACATACAAACACATCATAGTTTTTAAGTTATTTAAAAACTATATTAATAATACGTGTTTTGAGGAACAGGATGAACTGTGTGTGAGGAGATCTGACGATGTTCCTCATCACTGAAATTTAACATGAAGTCACAGTTTGTGTGAAGCGGAACTGTTTTACTTTCTTTAACTCGAGGTCTACAGGAACCGCCATGATGCTGAGACGCTGCGTCGAAAACACAGTTAACAATTATTTAATAATTATATAAATGCAGGCATTATTCATGAACATTATAAACACTGAACACAATGTGACAACAATTGTTTATTAAAGTTTCAGTAACACAGCTTGGAAATACCAAATACAGGTTAGATTTGCTGGCAGTTAGTGACTGAAGTTACATCACTTCTGCAGAACACACAGAAACTACAAAAATATACGTATACAAAAACAAACACTGGGTCTATTACATTTCTCTGATTGTGAGACTTCATTTTCACTGCATTTTATTACAAAATAAACACTTTACCTGAGGGACCAAACCATAAACATAACAGTCATATTAAAACATTATTTAATTTAATAATAAATATTTATTTATTCACTCAAAGTGTATTTGAAAATAACTTCCAAAATGTTTACATATCACAATAAATAACCAATATATAAATAAATAATCACATGAGCATTGTGGTGTTTGACTGATGAAATGCATGGAGACAGATGTGATTGTTTAATAACAACACACACCTGCTCCCATCACGGCTGTCCGGTCGTCTCCGGTTTGACCTTTTCCTCAATCTCCTCATGAGCAGCATTTTTTCTGTGGTACCTGTAAAAAAGACGCTGAATGATGTAGTTCTTTCAGAAAACTGGTCAACTGGTTAAGTGAACAGACCTCAGCATCAGCAGCGCTCCGATGATGGTGAGACACATGAGAGAAACGACCACCGCCGTGACAACTACAGCCATTCTCTGTGTGTACCGCTGCTCCTCTCTAGTTACTGCTAATGTGAACATGTGACATCTCTCCCCTGAGTAACCCGCCTCACACCTGAAACACCACCGCCAAACTCACTGTCATTCTGTTAGCAACACTTATCACATTTAGCTTACAACGTTTTTTGCATTTACATCTCTAAATGTATTGTTGATAATGTTGTTATTAATCACATGCTTATTGCATGTCACTGAAAGGCATCAACTCACACACAAGTATGAGACTTTAACTGCTTCAGATAGCGACAGACTCCATGAATGCAGAAATGTTTGTACGCCTGCAGACAGACGTTTCTCCTCCTGCCCTTTCCTCCCTCTTTATTTCTGTTTTTTCTCGCGTCAGTATTGGGCATCACAGACGGATGTTTGGGGTTTGTGGAAAAAGCCGCTGTTGAGTAAGAGCAGTGATGTAAGTCTGTGATGTAATACTGAGAAGTTTTCTAGAAAACTGAATCAAACACAGTTGGGTATTTCCTCTGAATGTTTCACTGCAGTCATAAATTACATTTATGCATTTAGCAGATGCTTTTATCCAAAGGAACAACAGAAACACAAAACTGAAAAACACAAAATCATCTCTGTATGACATAATCCATCATCAGAACTTGATGTTTAAAATGTGTGAAAAATGTCCATCAAAGGAAATCATTGTTTACGCAACGTAACATTACAAACTAAATAAAGATTTAAATAAAAGAAATAAAACTAAATAAAATAAAGATTTGTGTCTTCTGAGCCACAAAAGCTCTTTTGAAATATTCTCAGATCATACTGGGAAACTTATAAAACTCATGTGCTGTTGCAAAAATGACAAACCATCTACATTATTTACATCAGTACACTGATAATGCAGCTCATTCTCTGTGTGTGATGACATCTGTACCTCTCCTCAGCGTAGGTTCATCATCTCCAGAGACATGGTTCTGCTCACGTTCAGTGTCATACAGAGATGATTTTGGGTCGGGCTGAGCTTCTGAGCTCTTCAGGTGAATGAAGTTGGTGACTGCAGTTCTGGGTTTGATACTCTCATTTCTGTCCATTGAGGCACAACTGAACTTCAGTAACACTGTAACAGAGAAATATAAAGCAGATTTTGTGTATTTTACACATCAATAAAACACAATTATCTGTCACAAGTGTTCAGTATAACCTGCACAATGCAAAAACTATTTACTCTATTGAATCTCTGAAAGCTCTGATTCTCATGCTCGGGCTTCAGTTATTAATACAGTAATGTTCAGTTGATAGTGTTCAGTACATACAGTAATGTTCAGTTGATAGTGTTCAGTACATACAGTAATGTTCAGTTGATAGTGTTCAGTACATACAGTAATGTTCAGTTGATAGTGTTCAGTAATGTTTCAGGAAGACTGACTGAAACTCACCGAAACAGCACACGAGGAGCCTCAGCAGTCGTAACGTGTCCATGTTCATTAACGTGTAACGCAGCAGAAGTTAAAGCAGAAGAGCTCAACACAGATGCTTATATACACGCGCGCACGCGCACACACGCGCGCGCACCAGTTAATACTGCAAGACTAACATTAACTTGATGGGTCAGTACCTGACAGCGCTGTTTCACTGCCCATTCATAAACTAGTACTACAGAACACAACCCTCATGTAACAGAACTGACCTCCAACGAAACACAGTAAACACTGACACTAAATGTCATTAATATTAAAAGCAGGTCATTAATATTTCAGACAGCTGTACTAATATTATCCTCAACCAGTGGCGCCACCTTGTGCTCAAATATTCACCTGAAAATACGTG
Organism: Yasuhikotakia modesta; assembly: GCA_036877545.1. Taxonomy (NCBI): domain Eukaryota; kingdom Metazoa; phylum Chordata; class Actinopteri; order Cypriniformes; family Botiidae; genus Yasuhikotakia; species Yasuhikotakia modesta. The sequence continues at coordinate 4,657 of JBAJNP010009169.1, forward strand.
TAACGTTAACCTGTCAACACCGGTAAAGAACAACAAACTTCTTCAGTCTTAATTCAAGACATTAGTCCACATTTATTAACAACACAAACAAAGGCAGTGAGATGTCTACAATAAACTAAAACATGAAACCATCTTGTACTGAAGCAGTCAGTTGTGAAACACCCAGTGCTGTGCAGGACCGGGCGCTGCGGTTCTGTGAGACGTCTGGGACATATTTACAAGCACAACTACTGGAGTTAGCGGACGGTCGCCACAGGAAGTGTAACAGACTCTAGTGTTGAGGTTCTGAACACAGTCAGGAGTGAACAGACGCCCATCAGTCGAGTCTCTGAGGAGGTTTCAGGGCATCTACATGCCCCAGCCGCCCCCCATACCATTCATGCCCACAGAGCCGCGACTGTTGCCATAGTAACTGCTGCTCATTCCGCTCTGGTTGCCTGTTGAAGTGACAGAACACACATTAAATAACAGGCAGCATTTAGCACACGCACTGGCACACGTCACACGCACTGTAGTCACTGTAACCTCCTCCCATGCTGGACTGGCTGCTGTACCCTCCTGTGTAGCCCCCACCCATCTGCCCTGCGTGCCCGTATGAAGACTGGTGTCCTAGAAACAAATATTACACAACCCTTCAATGTCTGATCACTGATCACATTCAGTGTGTTTCAGTAAATCACATTTACTGATCATAACAACCATCTACTGGACAAAACTATTAACTTACCCATTCCACCCATCATCTGCCCTCCGTAGTTCCCATTACTGCCCCCTGCTGTTGAGTTCAGGAACAACTCAACATAACGGTGCTCTGAAAACACATTACATACAGCTGAACAACTAATTCACCAGATATCCACACACAACATCTATATTACCCGAGTGAACACACACAGAACTTACGCATATTTGCTTTGTCTTTTGACATGGCAGCTACAGCGTCCTCATGACTTGCAAACTCCACGTCAGCCTCACCGGTGAGCCGTCCGTCCGGACCGATCTCAATGTGCACCCGCACCGGGTCCAGGGGAGAGAAAAACTGCAGGAGAACACAAAGATTTACAATCAAAACATCACAGTTATTATATTATATATGCTGCCACACATTCATTACATTGTAGATGTCCGGTTCTGCTGCCCGGTAAGGGAGACCCCTCATGTGAACACAATGACCAGTGGTGCTCTGAAAATGACCCCCGTCTCCATAACGACCATCTGACCCTCCTGAAAAACAATAAAATCAGGCAAGAAACATTCAAGACAAAAACAATAAAGAATCAGATCTCACCTCCACCGTATCCCCCGCGACGCACCCGATCGAAAGAACCCCCGCGACTCGTGCTGTTGTAGCCCCGGCCCCCTCCGCTGGGCCTGTCGTACGGGCCGGGTCTCTGCATGCCCATGCCTTTCCGCGTGGGCTCGTAGTTTGTCCTCACTTCCGCCCGACTGCTCTTAAAGATCTCAATGTACCTACAAACACACAGATCACGTCACGCTGCCACTTCCTGTTTCATATATAGAGTACAGAGAGTATACAAATACAGAGAGTAAAATACCTGTCAGTGTGCACAAAACCCAACAGCTGTGTTATAAACCTTCAGCTGTAGTTATGTTCATGTTTTTAACAGACGCCTTTATTCAGAGTACACACATAATCGTTTCATGCACTCAACGTTGTTCCCTAAAATGTGCAGCCTTACCAACAGCTGCAATGCATGCGCTGACTTCTGCACGTCTGACTCAGTGCTGCAACAACCGGCAACATTCTAAAGTCTAATCTTGGCTGCTGGGTTTGGGAAATATTACAGAGCTTTTCACACTGTCCCAACAAACAGTAACTGGGTTAAAACTCTGATCCAACCAAACCAACATTGACTGGAATCTGGTGTTTATGGGGCAATGTGAATAAGTGTTAACACTTCAATATAACAGTAACTGTTGTGAACAGACGTCATTACACTAACGTCACACTCACACTGGCTGCTGAAATATGAATTAAAATATCCCATGATGAGTGAATCTGCCATGGTTAGATGCTGAACACACACATCTGTTTGATCCAGACATGTTTCTGATGACGACCGCTCCACACAAATGAAGACATGAGAAAATAAACACACAGGGAATGTGTGAATCCCTGCAGGCTGGGAGTCTCTGGGACAGCTGTGTGTGTCTGTATGGGGTGTGTGTGTCTGTGTGGTGTGTGTAGGTTCACCACTGCAAATGTTAACTAGAATAAAAACATCTTAACCATCCGACCAGCCATCCCCACCTGTGCCCTATTCTTTCCTTGTGTTTCTTTAGAGCCTTTTCGGCTATATCCTGTGAGGAAAACTGCACGAAGGCCTCCCCCGAACTCCTGCCCTGGAAGTCCACCGGCAATGTTATCCCATTTGGCACGATTTCCAACCCTTTAACCCAAGGACAGATAACCCCAGCGGGGACATATTAAATCAACCACATGCCATTCACAAGCTTTCTTTCTTGTCTTGAATGATAATTGGACTAACAAAAAATGCATATTACACAAACATGCAGTGAAAGATGGTAAAGATGAACCCTTGGTATAAAGCGAGGAGCACTGCAGTAACTCTTGCTTTAGCTTACATGTACAGTGGCCACACCAAGATTCATTTAGTTAAACAGCAAACCTGTGCTGGACCAAAGGTACTGCAGAGAACCTATTTATTCTAGCAACCATGACACCAAATTCTTCCCTGAGGTCCAGAACACAGTCTGAACATACCCGAGAAAAACTGCATGATCTCCTCTTTGCTGCATCCGAACGGAAGCCCCCGCAGCCTGACCAGTCCGTCTCCCTCCGTCTCCGGGCAGTTCGGGCCGGTGTGCTTCATGACCCAGTCCATCTCCACATTGTTTGACTTGAAAACTGAGGATATATGAAGAACAACAGCACTTAGACGAGCTCAGAGCTGCCGTCACGGTCTCCGTTCGCGACGGTTCTCACACCTTCCACGTATCGGTGGCCCATCGTGTCCCTGTCTCTCTTAACCGCCGCGCTGACGTCGTGCTCGGACTCCAGCTCCACGAACGCCTCCCCGCTGGGGCGGCCCTCCCGCGTGTACGTGAAGTGAACGGCGGTCCCGTTGTTGAGGATGTTGCAGCCTGAGGACAAACATTAGTTACAGGATCTCCGTGAACCTGATACAGGCAGCGATTGGTTTACAACCCCGTTACCTGAAAAAAACCTGGACACTTCATCCACGGAGCAGGACCAGGGCAAACCCCGAACGCGCACGACGAACCCCTCATCATCTGCCATCATAGCAGATATCTGCGAGACACAAGTGATGTTACTGACGGGAGACATTACAGACACACTCAGTGTTATTCTGAGGGGTCGTTGTTTGAATTGACACAGTTTCGGATGTTGGATGTAAAACAGCGGCTGGTCAGCATATCAGTAAAACACCGAGAACAGAAACATGTTATAATACCTACATATTTGATGATATTTATCCACCCGCTGCGCTCACGTTTCAGCTCCACTTTCATTCACCACAGAAACAGCGACAACTTCCGGCCACTGGCCACGCCCACTTCCGCCTCGAGAATCGCCGTGTTGATTCATAAACGAGTAACATTTCATTCATCTGTTACTCTCGTGTGATTAAAGATGTGATGTGTGTTATACATTAACATGTTAAACGTAACCAGTCCAGCCAATGAATCTTTTAACGAGTTAAATGAAAACAAATATACACACCATTGTTTTGTACCCATCAACGAGTCTGACAGGAAGAGTGCAAAACTGGAGGAAAGTGTAATACAGTTTATTGATGAATGATCCTGGATTCTGGATCAGAACCGATCTCATACACTTCAGTTTGTGCTGAAGTTCTGTTACATGTATGACTAGTGTAGTGAAGGCAAACATCAGGTAACCACTGATGTTAAACACCTGTGACATGAGAGGAAGACATAAATGTCACATGCAATGCATCACGGGTTTAGCAGAGCTGAATAAAGAGCAGCTGTATAAATACTGCGCTGGTTGACATCCAGCTGACAGCGTCCCGTTACGCTAATACAGACACAATCATTTCACTTCCGCCTTCAGCATGTCTGCTTCTTTCTGCGGATATGGTCGAATAATGGTCGAATATAAACACAGCCCGACACACCACATGACCCTCCGCTTCATCGTCGCTTCTTCTTCATCATCGCTAAATGCGCGAAAGACACAAACGCAAACCTGCTCACCGCTAACCGGAAGTGCATGACGCCGGGCTACAGCCAATGAGAACGCGGCCATCCTGCCCCTATAAGGCAATTAAAACTCCTTCGTTTTGACGTCGACATAAAATGAACAGAAGATTATATAATTATTGTATAACTGACATATTTCAATGCTTTGACAACTCCTTTATTTTATATCACCTCCAACAGTATCTGTCCATATAATAAAGAGATCTGAGGGGAATCTGTTAACATCTCTCAAGTGTTTTTTGTTTGTCCTTTTAATGTTGAGATCATGGCTTTTGTTCCAGCAAACATTTCATTCTGGCAGGAAAGACATTATTAGTTCATGCATATTTTATTCAAGAGTAAAAAAGTGATTCGTCCCATAGGGCATGCGTACAATATGTGTTTTCATTAAGTTAAATGTGAAAACTGTGCCCAAAAAAATCACACGAAAATCCTCCTCAAATAAACCATGTCTGAGCAAAAAAGATAAAACATCAGTGGAAATGAACTGTAAGCGTGATCGTTATAATAATAATATTGTTAAGAATCATAATAAGAATACAGATGTTCCTCATGTCCGCTTGGTTTGCGGTTGAATAAAACATGCTCTCATGCTTCAGCAGCCTGAATGTTTTTCACTGAGTAATAAATTCATTCACACCACTGAACAACTTCTGTACAACTCAACAGAGAAACAAACACAAGAGAATCAGCAGTCAGTGCCTGTACAGCAAAACTATACAAAAATAAATCAACAACAATACAATGATATCAGTGAAATAGATCAAATGAAGGATTACAAAATCATATATATTTATATGATATAAAAACAAGCCAGACTTTTACAAATATAATAATTCAAGTGTACTGCATTAAAACATCACAATTATAATCTCACATATCATAATGAACTGCATGCACAGATGCGTTCAGTTCCTGAAAGCTGTTAAAAATGACTGTCCTCATACAGTCATATAGCTCAATATATTTATATTTCTTTATATATGTAATATTTGACTTGTGAAATGTTCTTTGCATTCTCTCTCTCTCCTCAGTTACAGGCAGATGAGAATCAGAAAGTGAATATGGTCAAATGTTCCCCATTCAAACGATGTTTCTGAGTCTACAGTGAACAAACAGCACCACTGAACTCTGCTGTACTGCTTCTCACCAAAACACACCAATAAAAACCCAGACAAGACTGTACTGTCAGTAAAAAAAGGACATTTTTTTGTTAAATGTTCTTTTTTACAAACATTTTGCATTTTGTCATTTCAAATGATTATTTTTATTAATACTAGTAGCAAAACATTTTCAATGGTGAGCTAATTTTGTTATGAAATGGGATCATGGAGAAAAAACAAAACTCTTCATAAAAGAAGAGAAAGGTGTGCATGAGACAGATGCAGGCATGAGAGCCGCACCGATGGAGTCAGTGTCACAGAGAGACCCGAGAGACTCTCTGAAGAAACACATTCAGCCCTTCACATGCATTCCACCCGGCCGCTCCTTTCCCAGTCCAAACTCCCAAACAAGGCAGGAATTTGCAGTTGGCGAGGTTCTGCTGCAGCTGTGAAACCGTGAGATGACCGGCCTCAGCCTCTGCAGTGAAGTTCTGAGTCAGTTGGTTGTGTAATGAAACACAGGAGGAACGTGCAGCAGGGGTTTGTTGGAAGCAGGAGGGTTTGGGTGTCCTGCAGTAATGCAGCAGGTTCATCACTGGATGTTACTGCTGTCGTCTGTGCCGTTGGTCTCGGACACGTTCATCTTGCCCATGGAGTGGCCCACGCGGTTCATGGCATCACTGCGGGGTGGCATGCGCTCGTTGATGCGGTCCAGGCCTTTAGCCTCCTCGAAACTGTTGATCTTGTGCTGCGGAGAGAAGCCACGGATGGCTGCAGAAGACAGAGAGACTCAGAGACTGACAGAGGACAGCAGGAGGACTTGAGCTGTACAATTAATAACAACAGCTGAGATTAAGACAATCACTGCATCCCAATTTACAGGAAATGACATAATTTGACATTATAACTCATCACTGTCTCGTCTGTTTCCTTGGTTTCAGTTAAATATTCACTTCAGCAACAGTGTCTACAGCATCACTGACATGAGCTGATCGGCTGCAGAACAGAACAGAACACTCTGATTGGCTGAGAGATCCTGATAAGGTGACAACATGCCACGCCCACACCTGAGGGCTGGGGACAAGCAAACCCAGCGACCATATGAAGTAATCATGCCTTCAGTTCAGATCTCAACCGTCATGCATGTCACAGAGGAACTGTTACTGTAATGACACTCACCAAGGGACTATAATGATCAAATCAAATCACCAAAACTCTTCCTCGCTGTGCCCTTTGGTAAGTGATTGATGCTCTCTAAACTCCTATTGGCTCTCTGGTCTCAAGGCTCCTCCCCTCTGTGTGATGTGTTAGCTGCATTGATGTGTGGCTAAATTCAGATGCATGTCTATGAAATTACCTTCTCTGTCCTGTGTTTCAGTCTCGATGGCTTCAATGGCCTCAACGGTGGCTGGAGGGAGAGGAGGCAGCGTGTTACATCTCAACAAGCCATGCAACAGCAGAAATGTGCAGGCAGCACGAGCAGCGGCGGATGCTGGGCCGTCCCTGCGAGACGCATGCATGCCAACCAGACCACAGACAAACCGCTCAGCCATTCACACTCATGTACGACCTGCTGCACTACTGACGCCCTACAACCCCTCGGGAACTCTCTCACCCCAGTTTACCACAGACAAACTTCCCCACTCGTGTCCATGCTGGGCGAGCTACAAGAAAAGAGAGAGAGGTGATAGTGTTGAGTGTTTAGCTCACCACTCTGCAGAGTTTGTTTTCCTCCGGACAGAACGCCGCTGGGCAGCATGCCTGTGGGTGTCAGACCCTTCAGAGTCAAAACATTCTCACTCTCCTCTCTGTGGGAACAGAATCATTCACAGCTGATGTTAAACACAAACATCCATCAGTCACAGGCTTCACTTCACATGAACTTTAAACTGGAGGTTAAGAAGCTCTGAAAATGAGTTTGTACATTTGTACCTGAGCACAGAGAACATCTTAGCCATCTTCCCAATGGCACGAATCTTGTTTTTAATCACCTCTTTCCTCGCAGCTGCAGCATTAGCTGTGGACAGAAAGAATGAAGTTTCTCACACAGCCTTAATCACTTTTACCAGGAGATAATGACAAAAATGAATTTTCTAGAATAGATAAAAAATTTTTGGACCTGATGTCAAATAAAGAGGCTTTACTTTAGAGGAATAACATCATGTTTTATGTTTAGTTGTGTTTGGTGACACAGAGAGGGAATGAAAGAACATGTCCCACCATCAATGATCTCGTCATCTTCATCATTCACCAGTTCATCATCAGAGCAGATGCTCAGCATGTTCACCAGCATCTCTGTGACTGAAAACAGATGAGCACTCAGATCAGCAGACGGTTTAACGTGCAGTTACTACAGAACTGTTTAATGGCCTCTCAGACGTTAATCAGAAGTTCAGTTAGCAGTAAGTGTGTGTTCAGGAGTGAAGCACCTTTCTCCCCTACAAACGGCAGCGACCAGGTGAAGACGTCCATGAAATTGGGCAGCCAGTAGGGGTGAGGGGAGCAGTTAAACTGCCGGATGTTCATCACGTTGTTCTCATACTTCAGAACAGCGGCTGAGGAAACAAGTGAAGAGAAATCTCTGAGAAAACTGTATGAAGTTATCAGAAGAGCCTCGGTTTATCTCACTGATACAGCACAACAGCAGGAGCTTCACTGTGTCTCCAATAACTGCTTAAAATAGTGTGCGTGTGAAATTACAGTTGCTAACAGAGACTCTGATGTCAGCGAGGGCTTCTTCAGCTCTGGACACATTTATGTTTTTTCTTCTTATGCAAACTGAAGCGTTTCATAGACGGCCGCACCATTTATGTTTGGGGTTTACCCAGTTACATTTGCACAGAGAATAACCTCAGAGTAAGATTCACTAACACTAGATGGAGCTGTTGAGAGTTTGATGTTTCCTCAGCAGATGACGACACACTCACACACACACACGCTCACACACTCTCTCACACACTCTCACACACTCTCTCTCACACTCTCTCTCTCTCTCTCTCTCACACACACACACACACACCTTTGTTATTGTAAACATCAAGGTAGTTTGGTGCAGAGAAGATGGTAATCAGAGATGGGAAGCCAGTGGTCTGACTCTTCCTGTACATGCGATACCTGTGTGGAGAACGACAGAAAATCAGAACAAACAAATCTCAGGTGTGTCTCCCTGATCAACTGGTCATCTCAGATCATGAAGTGATGAGATCATTCAGTCTGGACATGACTGACCGTGGAGCTACACAATGTGTCATCAGTTCATCCATCTCCAGCAGTTTCAGGTCAGTTTGGGGAATGAACATGATAGCTGCCCTCACATGACCTGAGTGTTTTCACTCCATCAACACAATGAGCTCCAAAAAAGTGATTTATTCTCCCTCTGAAACTGTAGCTGGACAGTTTTATCTTACAACGTTTTATACATAATTCAATCTCATATTTCATAACAGGTTATAAGTCACATTTAAATATTTGTCTTTTTATTTGTTTCGACACAGTCTCCTGTTAGAGGCTTCAGCACCCACTGCACCACAACCAAACACAGGTTCTGACCCGGAGAGGAACATACCCAGCGTCCTGCGCTTCATGAGCTCGAATCACTGATAACAGGTTATTATTCTGCAGGAAGTCACAGACCGCTGGATAGCTGCAAAGAGAGAAGATACAGAGAATGAGATACAGGAGAAACTGTGAATGTGTGATTAAAACTGCATCGCTTCAGTTTAACATGTGTTCTCACTCTTATGAGAAGTCTCTGTGAGACTCGTGTACCTGTAGAAATACGAGCAGCCTCTGACTGTGTTGTGGCTGAAGAATTCTTGACTCTTTTCATTGCCAAAGTCCTCTAGTGGATCAGACCACAGCAGGTCACACATGGGTCCAAATGCCGGCGGCTCTTTGAACCTGTCCAGCTACACCAGAGAGAGATTGTCACAGAAACTCTGCAGCGCTTCCTGCACACAGCATCACGCTCACATACCTTCCTGATGTCATCCAACGTCTGGATCTCTGGAGAAAGACCCCCATGGACACACAGAAACTGCTGATTCATGAGGGCAGCCAGAGGAAGACAGTCAAACGCGTCCATACAGGCCTCATAAACCTGCTCTGAGTACTTGATCTTACCTGACACCAGTGACACAGACAACAGGTGATGTGTGTTAGCCAATGGCCTGAGTTTGGGGTGGGGCCACTGATTTTTCAGAACAATGAAGGGTGGGGGAGCATCATATGAAATGAGATCATGATGTCATCAAACATGACTGAGGGGGAAGTGTTACATCATCAACATCACAGAATGACAATGCAAATAACAGAAATATCTGGATTTCTATAATGAAACAGGTGACATGTTTTCCACATTCTTTTGCAGGTAAATTCATATAACAGCCTAATATCTGTGGTGAAACACTTACAGTCTCGTCATGTTTTCCTCTGTCCTCATGTGTGTCAGTGCATCACAAACACACACCCACAAAATAAACACAGTCTCAAGACACACAACGCTTTTCATCATGTCTCAATGCTCCATGCCTCACAAGCATCTGTAACCATAGTGACCAGACTCCTCCCACCTCACCTGTCTTAGTGCCCCACCGCTAAACCTCAGAGGAAGATCCTACCCCAGCTTTACCAGTTTATCAGTTGCAGCAGTGTGAGTGTGTGAAATACTCACATTCCTGTTTGAAGGTGAAATACTCTGTCAAATGTCTGCACTCATGATTTCCCCTCAGGAGAAACAGTGTCGTTGGATAGATGGTTTTCAGTGACCAGAGGTACAGAACACACTGCACAGAAAACACACAGCTGAAACACACACATCAATCGTGCCAGACTCCTGTGTGACGTTCTGAAGTTCTCACCTCAATACTGAAGTAACCTCGGTCCACGTAATCACCCAGGAACAGGTACCGTGTCGTAGCTGGAGAACCTCCTACCTCAAAGAGCTTCATCAGGTCAAAGAACTGCCCGTGAATGTCACCACACACTGAGAAAGAGAGAGAGAGTATAATCTTTAAACTGCTGTAATGAGCTGGTGAAAACAACAGCAAACACAGTCTTAACTCTGCACACCTGCACATAAAACACAGCTGATCCGAGACCTGTGCTGCTCTTTATAAATCTGAGACAGAGAGAGATTTGTCTCCTGTTGCCATGGAGACATGGATTTGCTGAAAATAAAGAATGAAATAAATGTGTTGGCATGGAGATGCTGTCTCAGACTGTAGTGTGTGTGGGTGTGGCCTCGGACAGTGAGACACTGGGTTGCAAACAGCAGATACACAACACATGGAGGTGTGATGACAAATAGCCGTGATGTCCATCTGTGAAACTAGCAGGATTTTGAGCTTGAGGGAAGAAAATTCCTGCTGTTGTTGTAATCTGATTTCCTCTGTAAATGCTCATATAAACACTCACCTATTTCACATGCTTAATATAGTTATTATGTTTGTCTCCTTACTACACTAATTCACTACAGAAACACAATCTCGCTGTTCATCTGCACAAGAACGGCTCACGATCAATAAATCCATTTTCAAAGCAGGCATTTATTTAGCCTTTAATGTCTCTAAAGGGAACCGACTTAAATTAAGGGTTCTTATGTCAAATGACTCATCTGTCCTGAATCACACAGCAGGCCAGTCTGACATACATGACATACATAAGTCCTGTATCCCACAGCGTTCCAAAACACGGATGCATTGTGGGAAAATCAGCACGCCTCATCAGAGCCACTCAGATGAACGAGGTCAGTGTTATATGCTGTTTCTCAGAGTAAGCAAAAATTAAACATTCATAAATGCGATTAAATGGTCTATATGTAATACATGTGAAACACATGTAGCATCATATAATTGGGGTTTGTAGTGTGTTCAGTAGATGAGGTGGCATCAGTTATTCACTCCATCATTGTTGTTATGTGTTCATTTCTGTGGTCTCACAGGAGTTCAGTGTTCTTCATACATACACCCTTGTGAGCTCTCTCTTTCTCTCTCTCTCTTTCTCTCTCTTTTGTTCACTCGCTCTTTCTCTCTCTCCCTTGCTCTCTCTCTCCCGCTGTCTGAAGTCTCATCTTTTAAGTCTTTAGATCTGGATAGTTTTATATAATCTGACACCAAGAGGAAAGAAACACAGACACACTGAAACATCACAGCTGCATAATGCAGGAGAAAATCAGAGCTGCAGCTGAATGCGTTACTGTATAGCACACACACATACACACACATACACACACACTACATTATTCATGAGGAGCTGCATGAATTCTGCATGAAAATGATCTTCTGGGTGTGAAGTGTTTGAGCTGGTGTTGAGAAACTGTGTGTCTACTGTACATCTGATAAGTGATGATCAGCTGACATAAACTACACCTGACCTAGATTTGGATGGTCAGGGCAAATATTCTGATCAGAGACTGACATCACACCACTGAGTGAACACACACACACGGTCCGGTTAGTGCTCATTAACATTGATCTTATCAATATATTATAATCTGTTTAAATATTATCCTCACAGACAAACAGCATCTTTAAAACATGGCATTTTTAACCTAATCAACGGTCCACCCAGCCGGTACCTGTGACAGGGGCCTGTATGTCCAGCATAGTCTTCTCCTGCCGTAAGATGGAGGCGCCTTCATTGATGATCCGCAGGGCCACGCTCTCCTCCACTCTGCCCTCTTTAGTGAGGTGAGCCTTCAGGAGGTCCACTCTGGGCTTCCCCTCCGAGTCAAACACCTCCTTCATGGTGAGGCAGTGACTGAGAGGAAAGGGCACAGCTGAGGGGACAGAACACACATCAGACATGACAGAACATGAGACCGTTTTTAAACCACTTATGTTAAACTGCACCCACTGTGTACAATGATGCCCATCAGGCTGGAGTAAACCGTTTGTTTCCTTCTGACAGCGTAATTCCTCAGAAATGATTTTTCTGTTATCTCAGAAGGCTTCGGTGTCATCATTTGTTAAATAAAACCACTTACAATGATGTAAAACTGGCCTTTTCTCACTAAAGTCTAAACTGCTGTTAGTTAATTCATCACAGCTGCTCATTAAAGCTTCCAAACAGCTGATATGAGTAACTGACTGATACTCGTCTGCAAAACTGCCCCACTATTCAGGGCAAACAGTTTTATACTGCCACGATAATGTGTAACACTGATATGTAATGTGTAGCACTGATCACATTAAACACTAACACTGTTAATGAGACTCATGATAAACACAAAACCTCAATTCCTGCTGCTGGAATAAAGAACAAATTTTAACACTCATTTCTGCTCATTGTTTGTGTGTTTTTATTAATTTTTTAGGCTGTACTGTAATGTATGTGGAACTGCACACAGCATGTGAGTGAGTCAGGCTTACAGTGAAGTAACAGAACACACTGTCCATCGGTTCATGTGTTCCTGTGACTCTCACAGACAGATGAAGACACTGAACACAGAAGCATCTGAACAAAGTCTCTCTCACAACAACACAGCGTCTCTGTTTGTCCCCATTTCACCTTCTAATACTTTAGAGCACTGAGAGAAGTCCAGTCAGGAGATAGACAGAGAGTTTATATGAAGAATAATGAGATATTCCAGAGCTCTGTGTGTGGCCTGTAAGAGGCAGAAGATCAGGAGAGAGAGAGAGAGAGAGAGAGAGGTTTAAGGGTGATGCAGAAAAACAGCAGCTTGGCTCTTTACTTCACATGATGCTGAAGTGTGGTGCATGTTGCCGGGCAACAGCGAGTGACTGGTGAAGTATGTCCAGTGCAGATAGAAAATACTGTGTGATTTAAAAACACCAGAAACACCAACATAATCTCCAGATCTAATCAAGGGGAAAGTGACGTACCTCAAATCTGCACATACAGATACACACGGGGTACAGATGTACAGAAACACACACTCACAGCTCAACATGAATCTGCCCACACACGGCAGATTCAGACACAGCTTCTGAATGCTGAACATCACAATGTTTCACACCTCATGCTGAAGTAACATCTAACATCACAGGCAGCTTCTTACACCTCATTTACATACTCAACACAGTGTACTGCACACCAACAGCTGCTTAAAATACACACAAATACTGAACCACTCCTGGATGGATTGTGTTCTTGGAAGTCATAATGGATTATGGAATTGCCTTGTCATTAAAGATATATTTGATTCTGTTTTAGATTTAGTACAGAACCAGGTATCGCATAAGCAGCATAATTTTGTTGCCTTTCTGTTGGCACTGGGCTCTGCGTCAGGAGAACATGAACAATGTCTTACAATACTGTGTAGGCAGATAACTAGATTTTGAAACAGCTACAGCCTCTGCTAACCGGAAACGCAGTTCTTTAGTTTCTCACTGTTATTTCAGCTGGACTTTCACTGAGGGAAATCTTGTCTGTATACCTGCACAGTTCTCTGTGGTGGTCTCACATCACGGCTGTCTGTCTTTATGGCTGTCTCACAGATCTACAGCTCTATTACACCCAACACATTCTCTCTCTTTCATCACTGGCTCCTTTGGGGAAGCTAGGAATGTCTCTGACAGCAGTAAGCTAAACACCAACACATAACATGCCAGCCTCACACCATCACCAGCAGCTGGGACTGAAGTCTACCTGCAGCAGGTTGTGTTCAACGGTTCTCTGAGACACATTGGGATGAGCACACACTCACGCTCTCTCTCTCTCTCT
>JBAJNP010009170.1:1828-18665 GCA_036877545.1 Yasuhikotakia modesta
ATGCATCCTTACATGTGTGTGTGTGTGTGTGTGTTTGTGTGTATTTATGTATATGCATCCTTACATGTGTGTGTGTGTGTGTGTGTATTTATGTATATGCATCCTTACATGTGTGTGTGTGTGTGTGTATTTATGTATATGCGTCCTTACGTGTGTGTGTGTGTCATACATACTGTATGTCTGCTTGTGTATATAGACATCTATACGTGTATGTTAAAGCTACACTAACGTTTGCCTCTCTGCTGTCATATCTGTTTAAAACACAAAATCGTAACAATAATCTGTTGCAACCCAAAAAGTTTAACAGCACTTTAACTCAACTGTTTATTTATTTGTTTTTACGTTTCACACATTATTGTGCAAAAATTTCATGTAGTCTCTTAATTAATACGAGGTCATAAATACAACCTGCATCACAGCTCTTCTGATAAACTGCTAGAATTAGGTTTCCATATACTAGCATTTAAACAAACAGGTACAATTTTTGCTTATTTTACGCTTATTAATGCTAAAAAAAAACACCATTATGTGGAGAATCACACCACAGGACTGAATAAATGACTGCGGTACACATTTAATGAATAGATTAAACTTCTTCTTCTAACTTAAATGCTTGACCAATGTCGTATTTGCTTCCAGTTGGGTTCCTGATTAGCAACATTTTCAATTATCCTCAGAACATTTGCTTATTTAAAAAAGGGAATTTGTTACTCCATTTTGGAGTTAGTCTATCAGACCCAGTAATTGGTTAAAAAACGACACAAGCTTTTCTCTCGTATAAAACGATGGGAAGCAACAAAAAACAACTACAGCCAAAACTCGAACACATGAGCACCACAGTTCAACCTGCCGCATTGAGCCCCAACTGCTAGGCCACGGTTCAGACACGGACACCTGACAGTGACTCTGTAAATAAACTCTATTTCTATTGTATCAAGGCTATCCACACAGCAAACACAAGGTAAAAACATAAGACCTTCCAACTCAACATGAGATACAAAAAATCCAAAATACGTCCTAAAACGACAAACCTTTGTTAAGACAAATGTTTCCTAACAATATTCTAGAAATTCAAGTCCAACAGAACATGTTTAATATTCAAAAAACCTTCAAAAAATATAAAACCTTCAATATTAAAAAAACCTTCAAAAAAGTAAATAGAGATCAGCGCTCCTGATTATACTTTGTGTATAAAGACAATGACAAATTTTAAAACACACACACAGTTTTCAGCTTGACTTCTGTGGCATGTGCTAATGGGCAAATGCAGGCGAGAGCTTCTAGCACAACAGTCAGACTCATGCATTTGATTGCATGTCAAAAATATCATTTTCCTCCCCAGTATAATCTGTTCATTGTTGCAGCCGCAGTAACAGCTTTACTTTCCCATTCCGTCTGACTGTTTTGTGCTGATGAGCAGAAAAACTCACCAAAACAAATGATTTGCATCATAGCACTGACAGCCCCCAAAAGCTGCAGAACTCAGCGGTGTGTGTGTGTGTGTGTGTGTGTGTGTGTGTGTGTTTTAATGTTCTCGCTATGCCCTTCTCTACAACATGAACTCTACAGACATGCTGTCACAGACACACAAACCTGTCTGCCAACAGCCCCTGGAGACGAATCAAATGATTATTATGCTACATATTATTTTATACATACTGTATTTAATTCTGTACATTATTTGTACTCCTTTGTTCATATAATTAGTGTTGTAATAGTTTCAACTGTTGTGCAAACAATTACAAAATAAGGGCCATGCAGAAGCCTTTGCCACACACACACACACACACAAACTTTACTTTCACTGTATGCTATCGGTGTTATTTATATCTCTATATGGACTTACAAAACTTAAAATATATTTATTATTATTTTCAAAGACTGAAAGTCTGAAATATAGGATTTTTCTCACAGGTTCCAATGGGAAGAAAGATGAAGTTGGGTTTAACACATGGCTCCTCTCTCTACACCCTGCGGCGCGTCCCAGGCTGGTGGGCGGTGGAACCGTTCCTCTGAGATGTTTGCAGGGCACGGCTGATGAGCGCTACAGCCAGAGTTTTATGAATTTCTAATGACCATCATATTTCAGCCAGTCGGGCCGTATGTTGTGTACACGCCACGCTATAAACCATTTTCCTTCATTCTGGGATCAACTGTGCTTATGTTTCAGCCATTACTGCGTCTCATTAATATCACTACATGAGCCTCAGATAAAGTTGTACATTCTCATGACAAAGAAAATTTACAGAAGAGATTTCTCTGATATATCAGTTATTTCTCCTAGACAGCACTGAGAGTGCAAATGGAAACCTTTGTACAAGTCTCCTGTGTCTCAGATATTTCTCCTGACCCAGCAATCTCACAAATGTCTGGTTTGGAAGCAATCTCAAAAGTGCCTCAAAACAAACTCAGATTTGCCAAGTCTGATCAAAAGTCACTATTCCTGAAGGCTTTAATACAAACTGCTGTGAATCAATGTATTTTAACAATTGTCTCATTTGTTTCTGCTATTAGAGAACAAACATATGAGGCACAGTTGATACTTAATGACCTTATTGAAACAACTGATATCTCTATCCAGTCTCCTGAGCAATAAAAACAACCTCAGAGAAATACAATTTTCCTCTGGGTTTCCAGCAGTTATCAGATCCAAAAGTTTTTTCAACACAAGCCCTATTATTAATTTAAAATGAATGACTTTCTAAGCCGTTGAAGTTGTCCAAAAACTCGAGCTAAACAGAAACTGTGATGTCACTTCCTGCTTGTTTGGGCTTTCATAAATTGCAACAGCATGTGTAAATCTGAACACTGTCCCGAAATCAAATTTAGCTAGAATAACTTCTCAGGAAAACACAGAACTTGTTGCGTTACTATGCAGGCAACAGCACAATGGTTTAATCATCTTACTGTGAGGTCCGTGGCGGGGCTGGAAAATCTAATCTTAATGTTTACTGTTCCCTAAGTGCTCCACATATTTCAATAGTCCTAAGCAGTTCCTCTGCCTCTCTCTGACACTCTGAAAACTGGGTTGTGCTGCTTCTACCGAGGGAAGGATTTGCCTGACCTCAGATTCCACGTCTGTTTGCTGTTCTCCCATGTAAATACTCACCAATGTTTTTATGAAAGAAAACTGTTTGGGCTCAGATTAATCCCTCCTGTTATCCCACTAAAGGAGCCATCAGATTTCATTGTGATACAGCTCAATTAAACCGCTTGTGGGCCGGGCCACACACAATCTGCAGAACTTTACAGCCTGTCCAGAACAAAGTTTTGTGCATTTGATTATTAAATATTACGGCAGATTTTAAAATACTTTTCCAGGTACCGATGAACTGTAATTTCTCCTATCATACTGTAACATATTTAACTGTGTTACAGCTGCAATCTGTAACGTTTTTTCCAAGACTCCTCTATGTTTCTATTCCTGTTACTATCCAAATAAATAAGTAAATATTTAAATAAATAAAGCTGCATTTCAACAACATTCATCTATAAATGAAGGTCATTAATAACTCAATGTTGTTCGTCAACGCTCTGATATTCGTGTCTTAATTATGTATAAAGAGAAAGTCAAAGACACATTAATATTTATTGTAATTTTCATTTGTAACTCTGCCAATGCAACAACGTTCCTCAAATCTATTTTTATTGACAGTGTCAAATTTGCAGAGAAACAGGCACTGGAATGCTGGATGTAATTAGTGCTATTGACTGAACTAATCCCAATGGAGCCACGCGATTGGACGAGAATCAATATCAATTCAAACTAAACAGCGGCACAAAAAAACAAACAGAATACCACAGGGGAAGGAAAGTTACCCCAGTTTGGGAGTTAAAAACACACAAACAAGCTATCATCGTTCATTTTGTTTCCTCTGATTCTCTCCAGCTCACGTCTCGAGTTAATCGTGGTTAAATCTGTCTGCAGTACAACTGCACCAAACAGCAAAACCAAACTGTGACCCTATTACAGCTTTTATTTTCCATCTCTTTCATTAGAGACCCACAATGTGTCGTCCTTGGCAACAATTACAGCCTTTGATTGGCTAAATACGAGGCCACGTCGACTTCAGGTAATGACAAATAGTGAAAATATATCGTTTATTCAAAAGTAACAATGTATTCAGGCCTTAAATGCTATATTTCTTCCTTTTAACAAAATATTCTGTTTATATTGAACCCGCTTTAACAGACTCTATCGATGTTAATTTTCTCAGCTAACATATTCTGTGTATAGAAACGTTAAACAGACTCCTGGTTGAATTTTCCCTGACTGTCCCTCCCCACGACTGTAAGGAGGGGACACAACCCGGTCACAAACCCAGAACGTGTCACTTGATTTATTTAAAGTGCAAGAAAACTTCAATGGCACCTCTATGAAGGATTGTTGCATTTGTGGAAAACCAGCACGACACCCTTACGAATCACCTGATATCACCTGCTTCCCTCCTCAGCCTGAAACATACAGTCAGAAACATACATGCCAACATGTTAATGATAAATCACAAGTCTAAATGTACATTTTGGTTGTCATTCATCACACAAAACAATACAGCTCTTTCCTCGCCGAGAGAAACCTGAATCCACAACCTTCTCAAATTTTACTTTTTATTGAGCAGAAATTCTCACGTGAGGACTTATCGCTTAAAATACAACTCCTATGATTTCAGCTTCATCGGACGAAAGATCTTTTAAAATAAAGACTTCACAAAAAAGTACTTACTGACAAATTGTTAAACACATATTAATTCAGTGAAGTTAAAATTACAAACAGTAGGATGTCCAAACTGATTCACTGTGGTGACCTCAAAAGTGACAATAATGGTTTAAAATTTGAGCTGTTGAAATAAACTTGCAATTTAATGTCTCAGAATGAGAAGGTAATAGAGAGGCAAATTACAGACTGCAGTCATAAATTATAATTATTGTAATAAATAAAGGACACTGAAAATCTCAGAACCCCCGGCAGATATTTATTCATGTAATAAGGACAGACTGAGTTACTGTTCCTTTAAGAGATGAGAGACTCTGTATGTCTGTCCCAGTGGGAAGCACAGACACCTCTCTGAGGCAGTTAATGGCGAAATGTCTTGTTTGTCCTCTGAGCTTGTTTTACTGGTCAGCTTTGGAAATTCGGCTACAGTTCAAGCTTCTGTGGAGAAGCTGCCACACTTTGGAAATTTTGATTGAAAAGGAGTTTGATACATGGAGTTTGTGGAGAGTTTTAAACAAGGAGCCTCTTAGAGCTTGTGGTTTAACTTTCAAGAAATCCCTAAGCAAAGAAAATATAAATAAAATATGAAATAAAAATGTCACAGAGAACATTCTGGTTAAGCTTTTGGTGTTAAAACCACAAAACACAGTTATTTGCCACCATGGCTATAAACAGTCCAGCTTTGAGAAACAACCTAATTTCTCTCTAATGAAGTTGCCTTTTGGTATAAAACACAACATAAGAACATAAATGTGAGCGTGTGGACAGTCTAAACGATGCCAGTCAGATTTAGGATTGTGATGTAGAACTATACAGACTCCTCTACTGTACATGCCACTGTAAACATCTCAGAAACTTCAAAAGAAGACAAAGATCTTAAGATCTTCTCAGTGAAGCAGCAGGAGTCTCAGGAACCGAGTGTTTGATATATTCTACATCTTACAAATCCAACCTGAGCGTCTGATATGATCTCCTGATGATTTGAGCCTTTATATATGAGCACAGACAGTCATTACTGAACAAATCTGCTTCCCAAAAACTCCTAAAGGTCACGTGAGAAACTCGAAACATTTATGAAACGTTCTGTTTATGTCCACAATGTGTCATGTTAATAAATTAATGGGTTTGAAAAGAATGGTTCTGAAATTCCAGTGGTTCTTTAGTTATTATCATTATATTTAGTTTATTATTAGATTTAATTCATCGTTTATTTAGATAAACTCGGAGCAGTTTGTTACAATTTCCTGCTCAGATTAGCCAACAAAAATAAAGCTCAGAACAAAATGAATTACAGGGTCTAATTTAAAGCTACTTTAAATCTGTGAACTTTATAAACCCACAAACACACTTCCTGAAAAACGTCTTGAACTTTAAGACGCATTCTGCGTTTTAAACATCTGAGCATCTAGTGTTTCACTCAGAGTTTGTTTTCCGAGCTGGAGGTGAACCAAACTCCAGACTCGGTTAATCAGACCCAGTTTATCTGGTTTGGTTAGAATCAGGCCAAGGTTGGGTCTACTTGAGTTCAACCAAACACCCTGCTGACCTTTCAGTGGCTCAGTACCTTCTTATCAGGAAATACGAACCACACATTTCTTCTGAACAGGCAGAGGCAAATATTCCTGCGGATCAGAACTTCTCAACTTCACCCTGAGCTCCACTGAAGGTCAACTGATTTCTGGGTCTGCAGCGGTGAATCTGGAAACGTGTGACTTCATCTTGATCACAGAATGATGAATCTAACCAATGAATCTGCATGCAGAGAGTCAAAGAAAACGGCTCTTTAATGAAAGAAATTACACAGCAAATTTTCTATTTGCTTTCAATAAACTGAGATGTTTGAGTGAGAAAATCTCATCTAATGCTCAAGTCTAGTGATATGCAACAAATGTTATTCTCTGTTAGTTCTCTAAACGTTATCAAAACTGTTCTTGCTGTTATGTAAAAATTCTTTGTTTCATGTATATCAAAAAAACATTAGTCTTAAGCAATTGAAAAAATTCTTAAAATGTTACAGAATTAAATGTTTGAATAACATTCTCATAAGCAACAATGTTGAACATCTAAAAACATCTGATGTTTTGAACAGTTGTAGAAGTTTCCAAATAACATTTGTAATGTTTTTGTTACTTAATGGGAACGTTATTAAAAACATTTTTACAACGTTGGTTAGCTTGTTCCAAATCACAGGAATGAACTTTGACCTTCTCTGTCAAACATCAGTCTGTTGTAAACACACCTGACATCACTCACGATTCTAACCTGACCTTCATTGGTGTTTGTATTCCAGCACAATTCAAAGCTCTGAATCCTCGCCTCCGGATCTCGCCAACCCCAGCTCCTAACTGGCTGACTGTACACCGATGACCTTGATCCTCAGCCAATCCTGAGTCAGCACTGGTTCTTCCCTCATGGCAGGAGAAGTTGAAGGTTCTGCCGGGCACACAGAACTCACTGGAGCGTTCTGTACTTCTGTCAGGGCCTGTCACCTTAAGTTTGGATGAACCCGTCTTTGAGTTACTTTTGACTAAATCACCATCGTCTGTTCAGAGTGACATCTGAGGAGTGACAAATCTGAACAGCCGCGCATCTGAACGTTTTTAAGACGCTGCCAACAAATATATTCAGACTGATTCGTTGCTTATGGCTTTGAGCCTTCATCCGTGATAAAGCAACGCATCTTATGAGAAACAAATCATTTTAAAAGCCGGAACGCAGGTTGTGTCAAAATCGAGCATAAAAGAGGGGCTGATTTATTGCTGTGTTGATTCGAGCGGCACATCACAAACACAGAGTTTTTAACTGTGCCCTTAGCACTGCCTCCTAAAATGTTCTTTAAAAAGACATTTGGTACGTTTACAGGAAGTATGACATTATCACCCTTGCCATCTGCTCTGATACCGAATTCAAGGACACACACATACAGATTCAAACAGAGCACAAGTAAAGTTACACAAGCGCTTCAGAATCACCTGTGCTGAGACACGCAGGCGCTCTCCTGTACCTGTGCTCAGCTTGCATTTTTGGGGTACAAAAGGATAATCTTGCAGTTGTAAAGAATGCTTTTTTGGATCTCTGAGCTCTCGAATGTCAGAGAAAAAATGTGAAGCAGATTTCGGCTTATGCAAAAGAAGGCAAAATCGCTAACGGCTTAAAACATGTTTTCTTCTAAGCACAGAGATAATTACAAAAAACAGACTTTTACATTTCCTGAAGAAACTGTAAGTGATGCTTGCCCATGCAAAAAGTTACAATGCTGGAATGTTGTGGATGGTTGCCAGGGCGTTGCTATGCGACTCCCAGCCACTGTGTGGGTTTAGCGCGTCGCTATAAGGTTGCTAGGATGCTCTGAATGGTTGCCAAGCAGCTGTAAAACGTCACATTTCTGAAACAAAAGGAACAGTAACAAACATCTTAACAAGAGGCTGGAATTAAAACATTTTTCAAGCAGTGCTGAACAAGTTATACATCAAAATAACCTTTTAAAAACCCATCTGATGCATTAGTTTTCACCTCTAATAATGACATCTGATGTGTCACAGCTAAAAGCACAATCATATTCATTTTGGGACATTAATAAATAATCTCTCTAATGCTTAAACTGTGTGTGATCACACATATTGTTTACAAGGTAATCATGTTTCGTGATCTGTGAATATTCATAAGAATCAGTAATTATCACAAATGACTGACTTAAGATTCAGAAATGACATTGATTAAAAATTCAAAAAGGGTTATTAGTAAACCTTATAACAGAATGACAGTCATAATAATAATTCATGATAACACACACTCACCCCTTTTGAAAGCCAGTCTGTTTATGAGTTTAAGATCAATGCACTTATTAAAATTTAAAGCGCATATTCTTATTCCCTGCATGCAATATGTTTTTTCCCAAAAAACTGATCAGTTTTTCAATTAGGTTGGACTGTTTAGCTGTTTCTTCACAGTCTAGTCACAAAGTGGTAACAGCATATTGCCTTCACACATCATAACTGCCTCAGACAGCCATTAAAATCAGCACACTTCTGCCTGACTAAGATAACAAGTGGATTTTGCGTGTAGGGCTATGTGTGTGTGTGTGTGTGTGTGTTCCCGACCAATGCGTAATTTGCTGTGTCTCGCTCAGAGACAGAGATTAGGCCACATCAGTCGCCCAGCGCGGTTGGTGGGGGAGGTTCTGGTGAGCCGTAAACCCGTTCCCTGATCTCAAGTGCCGAGTTCAGCGGTTCTGTACAGCATCAAAACAGACAAGTGAGCTTAAATATTCATCCCTGATTTCCCTCAGAACTACAACACCACTGCATCTCCTGATATGATTCCATCCAGCAGAGAGCCCAGCTAACACTAAACGTTCCCAGAACGTTGGCTAACAATCTGTGAAAGTTCTTTCAATGTTAACTTTCATAAATATGTAACCATGTCGTACGTAAGATCTGCTTCAGTCTACAGCCCGTCCCCTTGATTTTTTTCTAATGAGAGTTGAAATTTTCACGTTTAAATATTGGAATAAATTTCAGATATCAAATAGTAATTTTCATTGTCTGCTTCACAAAGTGTGAGACATATTCTTCCTCGTTGGATAAATCAAAGCTAACTTATAAATGTTAATGACCTATCAAGTTTCATAAATCCTTTCACACTGAAAAAACACTTTTCTGTACATTTACATTTATGCATTTGGCAGACGCCTTAATGCCAAATGGGTTACAGTTCATTTAAGTTATACATTTAATCAGTATGTGTGTTTCCTCTGAATCAAAAAACCACAGCGTTTGCCCTGCAAATGCTAAAGCTAAACTCTTTAACATTAATCTTGCAATATTTATAAACTTATAACATATAATGTTCAAAACATTTTCTACAATTTTTTTCTACACCAAAACACAAAATGTTATGCTGTTGATTAAAATGTTTATGTTGTCAAATGAATTCATCTGAAGTTAACAAAGATCTTTCATCACTTTCTCTGCGACAGAGTTCCAGTCTTCTCTCAGATGGGAAAATGGGAAGCAACATTCCTTTGGGATCGTTCCACTCCAGCGCTCCTGCAGGATAATATCCTTTGGAAGAGGTCAGGGCCGGTCCTGGCACCCTGCAATAGACCTTTGACTCCCAGATTATAAAGGGTCACAAACTTCCCTTTTCCTATGACAGAATCCTATAAGCTTCTCACTCAGCAGAGGAGTTTTTAAACCGAACTCAAACCCATTAAACCCATTCACACACGCTGGAATTCAGATCACCTCACGCACAAAGAGTCTGACATGTTCAGCACCAAAATAAATCAACAAAACAGGGCAACAAAAGGCTGACTGCTAGCATTCGGACTGAAGTGAAGCACTTCCCAAAGGGTGCAACTAAAACTATGCTGTTAATACAGGGAATCAAAGCTCTTCACAAAACTGCTGTGCAATATTTCCAAATGATATTGCATATGTGCGTAGTGCTAAAGTTCTGCAATAACCGAATTATTTTAATACTTCTAAAAGTTATGAATAATCAGTTTTAGAGCGATGCAGAGAGCAGAAAGAGTTATTTAGAAACTACAGCACTTTTTCCAAACACTAAAAGAAATATGTAAGCTGAAAGTTTCTTTTTTAAATGCATTTTTAAATAATTTTAAATATTTACACGTTTAAAGCATTATTGTAACGCACACCACATTACTTGCAAATGATCACATTTTTCTTTCATATTGTGCACCACCATGCCAAGTTTGTTGATAACAACCAAAAGCTCTTTTAAAACAAATACCACGAGAGATGTAAATAAACTGTCAAGAACTGCCATTTGTCCAAAATCAATGAATTAAAGGCAATATGGAGAAAGTGAAACAAACACTGACCTGCCTGAATAATCACACATCACAGTGTAAAGAGCCTCACATCTTTATAAATGACATGATGTGATGTGACAAAACCCCTGCCTACCAGATTCAGTCTGAAATCTGTTCACAACAAACCAAATTAAACCTTTGATACAAACAAAAAGGCGGAATCGGTCGCTCCACACGCTGCGCGCAACAGCGACCGGCTGCTTTGAAGTTAACAGATCAAAAAAAACGACAACATTAAAGGAGAAAAGATTTCTTTTGTGGAACAAAGCAAACCTCTTCGTGATCTGTGTGCACATGCAAACTCCCTGCCAGTCGCTTTATTGTCAAAGAGCTGACGGGTCGCAGAACACGGCCCGGTTCCACAATGAATAAATTATGCATTTGAAAATGTCCATGAAAATGAACACAGTCAATCTCCAATGAAGTGTTCGGAGGATGTGCGACTGTTCCCGGCAAATACTGGCTGTGAAGTGATTGAGCGACCGGAAAAAAAAATAGAAGAAAAGATAAATGCAAAACCACTTCCCTTAAGCAAAAGAATACGCTGCAAATCTGCCGGCATTGAGCTGGTTTATATCTGGAACAGAGAAGCTGACAGAGGCCTGCAAACTAAAGCTGTTAACTAGTCCTGTGTTTGTTAACCTATGTGAGCAAAGCCACAGGTCATGGTGAAGGGGTCAAAGTTCAAATCTGGTTCAGGCTGACCTTGCTGGGATGTCAGAACCAGACCATTAAAACTCACAACAGATTTCAAGTTTAATTCCTTTCTAAAGCACATTTAAAAACACGTGGTACTTAAAGAGATGCACATATGGGCTCATAAACAACAACAAAGTGCTGCACACAGGGG
Organism: Yasuhikotakia modesta; assembly: GCA_036877545.1. Classification (NCBI taxonomy): domain Eukaryota; kingdom Metazoa; phylum Chordata; class Actinopteri; order Cypriniformes; family Botiidae; genus Yasuhikotakia; species Yasuhikotakia modesta. Next base: position 13,232 of record JBAJNP010009170.1, read on the forward strand.
TCAGAGGTCAAAAACAGGACGAACAGAAGGACGGCAGCCCTCACATGGAATTAAACGCCAAAAAATAAAAATGTTAAAGACTAGATTTAAACGCAGCTTTATAAAAGACTGCAGTCAAAAGTAGCTGTTTACTCTGAGAAAGTAACGGAGAGCTTTCTACCACAGTAAACTATACATACACATGATACACATACAGCAATGTGGAGACACCCGTACCGGCTTTTTAAAGCACAACAGAGACTTCAGTTGTTTTCTCATCGCTCGACCAGCAGACGCAAAACAGTCATTACACTCATAATGTCACAAGCAACGTTACGATGCACAAAGCAGCAATACACAAACATTCACCGACTGCAGATTGCTTGCATCGAAAGAGTGTTTAATGTATTTTGCTGTTAAGTTGAAAAGCACAGTGGCAGGTATTCCAGCGTACCGACTCTGTTCTCTTCAAAAAAGTCCTTGGCGAGCACAAACAGCGACCTCAAATTGAATTCAATGTTTGTATTACCTTCAGACAGCTGGAGCAACATCCAATTTCACAGCCCCAGTCTCGCCACTTCTGAGTCTTTACAGGATCCTGTGAAACTAGTGCTGCAAACACATCATCAAAATTACTAAACCAAACTTGTGTCATTGGAACAAACAGTTGGTAAACTAAACTTTTTGGGTTTAATTGGGTTGAAAATGATGTAGTGTCTTCCACCGCTGGACATTTCATCTAGAATCTCTCAGGACTTATTTACAGTGGCTGGGTCCGTTTTGGCAGCTTGTTAACGTTTCTCATTTGTACTTTGTCAAATCAAATCAAAATTCGTAGGTAAACAAATAAACTTGTTAAGAATTACTTAGCGAATCCTCTGCAGAGAGCTATGAGGTAAATCTGCACCCAGACAAAGTGAATATTACTCAGCGCATTACAAGTGCTGTCAAAATGACCCTGAGAGCGTTCAGGAGTCTGAGCAATCCTGGCAAAAGTGACAGCAGAGATTTGAGAGGAGCTCTGAGAGAAGAAGCCGGGAGCACTCGACAGAATCACTCCACTGAGAGCCATCAAAGACCATTTGTGTTTTACAGAGAGTTTTAAAAACTGAGGCCTCTTATGAAATACAGACTCAATCTTCAACACTCAGTTCTCTGTATTACATTACACTGCTTAATATGAGATTTCACATACCTTGCATTTCTGTATTTAAGCATTCAACGCTCCTCTGAGATTCTCAGCTGTACTCATGTTGTACGTCTCCTTTTGTGGCTGGAAACTGGAGCAAATAAACTCTCAAACATATAAAGACACAAATTGGGTTGAAAAACATGATTCAGGGAAATACTGTATTTGTGTTATGCATGTAAATTTAAACATGTACAGGAGTCTGGACAGATTACATTATATTTACATTTATATTTATTCATTTGTCAGACGCGTCTATCCTTTTTTCCAAAGCAAAAGTGACTTACAGCGACTTATATTTTTAGCAGTACTTGTATTCCTGGGCTCAAACCCACAACCTTTGCACTGCTAATCCAATGCCCTACCAGTTGAGCTACAGGAACACCACAAATTACAGAAAATGACAAATATCAAAATTCAAAGTTACTAGCACGATGCAACAATATTTAATGTTGATTTTAAACCAAGAAATTTGACTGGTGGTCCTGGTGCTCTGTAACTTTGCATCTAAAACTGAAGTAATGGCAGAGAACAGTGACAGATTCCATCCTTGCAGCCTTTCTTTCTCCGCGGGGTGAGAGAACTGATGAACAGAACATGCTTGGTAACCAGCCGACCACTGTTGGTGTGTTTTCACATTTCTCTGACAATGACGACAACCTTTAGCAAACACACAAAGTTCCTCAGGGCTACGACCAGGCTGTCCTTCCACACACCAGAGCGTTCTCCTCTGCCCTCAGAGATAAAACCTGTCCCTCTCTCTAACACACAATGAGGCACCACACGAACCCTTCTGAGACCTGAGCCCTGCTGATCAACACTAGCCAGAGTTTCTCTTAAAAAAACAACAACAACTTTGAAAGCTTAATCTGTGTGTTCTTCTGAAAGACACCATAAAAGGACAAAATATGGGTGGAGATATTACTGCCCTTTAATACATTTGACACAAAGCCAGTTGAACAGCCGTGGTATTGTGGCATGGTAACGGAGGGGTCAAGTTTTGGCAGGTTGGCATGCTCCAGCAACCCCACGCTGGCAGACGTTGTACCCACCCCATCTGACTAATTCATTTTTATGGAGGGGCCTTAAAAGCATGAAATTGACTTTTTTCCTGTCTGGTGATTTTCACGTTGCAGGATTGTCGCCGGTGAAGAGCTTAGGACCGTTAGCGCCCTTGTTGTGGCGCCAGCCAATCAGAAGTGTTCTGACATCATTGCTTCAGTGCGATTGGTCAGAAAAACATTCTCTGAAGGAAAGAAACCACCCTGACAAAAACACTTTTTTACCACAGTTCATAAAAAACGTTTGCTGAAATGAACTCAGTAATCCTTCCTTCCAAGAACTGCTACAATACATTCTAAACAGACGAAGCAAAAAGAAGAAAAACACAGTTAGATAAAGAGTTTTCATTCGTATGATCAATGATTTTGCCCTGAGCTGGTGGGAGTTGGTATTGACTTGCATAATAGCTCTTGCACTTCAAATATAGCTAATGTAGGAGGACTAGCAACATGTTCGTGAACTGGCTGTCTGTAGATCAGAGCATCGCCCACAGTCACAAACACGCAGCATATTGCTGGCTTGTGTCATCCTGTTTGCTGTGGTCCAAACCTGGTACCACAAACGTCTCGTTCTGAGGGGATCATACGTACTTCATTTTTTGCACACTTGTTTTGCAGATATGGAATGTCAAACGCTGCCTTGGGAAACGGCCATCATATTCATTAATGGCTCTTCATCCTCTCAACAAATGATGTACAGAGAGTTCACTGGATGAAATTTAACACAGCGCCACGATTAAGAGGTTAATGTGTGTGAAACTGAAAGAGTCTAATGTTTCAGAAGTGCTGATCACACATACGTTTCCAGTTTCAAACACATCAATCTTATTAATAAAAAAACATTTTCATGTAAAAAAATGTGTGACTTAAAGTGAGAATCTTACAGACATAATTATTAGGCAGATTGAAAGGTGAAAATGAGTAAAAAAAAACTGACTTACGTTAACATCAAATATTCTTGTCCATGAATACTGAAAAAGAAAACATTTTATTTGTAATCAGCTTAATTTTGAACACGAATATTTCAGAAAGTTTATTAGAGAAAATATAATTCATCTCAGAGCATCAAATCTCCCTTTTTTAAAATAATTACTTTAAACAAAACGTTTTGGGACTCAACAAACTCTAAAAAACAAACTGCCTGATAACTATGTACACAGTGTATTATTTATTAGTTGTTGTAAATTATTATTTAGAGTTGTTGTAAAAACATGCTGTGGACATTAACCCGGCCTCACGTTAATGCTTCCAGGTTTAAGACCAGCGTGTTTAAAGACCAGCATGAAGCGAGATTGTCCTGCCAACAGACATTTTCTCCTCAGTGAAACATGTACTGGACCAAATTGGGCGCCGTCACCTGCAGGCTGCAGAGGCCGGAGTGTCCCTGAGCAAAACAACCTCTGGCAGCCCCAGGGGGTCTCACCCGAGCCCACTGGCATGAGCCACTCTGAACCGCACCCGGATCTGTATAAGCCCAAAAGCCTGGTTCATTACGACAGCAAACGCAGACAGTCGAGCCCAAGCCCGGTTCAAGACAACAACGACTAGTGTGAGTGAATCCCTAGTCAATCTGGATAAAAATATCTGCTAAATGACTCACCGACTAGTATCTCTCTCAAACTCCCTTCTGTCTGAACACATCAATAAAGCCGAGAGAGAAAGAGAAAGAGAGAGAGAAAGAGAGAGAGAGAGAGAGAGAGAGAGAGAAAGAGAGAGATACTGCCAGTATCAATAGCATCTGCATCATACAGCTTGTAAAAGATAGTTCTCAGTCAAAACACACAAAAAAAAAAAATCACATTTTTTTTGTTCTCTGGAACACAAAAGAAGATATTTTGAGAAATGTCTCAGTGCTTTTGTGTCCATGCACTGGAAGTCAATAGGTGACACTTGTTTGGTTACTTCAAAATGTCTTCTTTTGTGTTTCTCAGAAGCAAAAAAAGTGAGTTTTTTTTGAGGGTGAGAATAATTTTTACTTTGAGGTGCGCTCTCTCTTTAAACACTGACGAAGACTGTTACACAAATCTCTATTCAGTTTAAAGAACAAAAACAGCTTAGCTACACCCACTTGCCCTTATAATCTCCCCTGCTGCTGAAGCAAGCAAAATTAAATATGTAAACACACATTCGTGACAAAAAGAAACGCATCTCACGCACAACACAACGATTACATCTGCTGCACAAGCCATCCCAGCGTCCCGCACCAGAAGTCAGCGTCTGATTGGCTGAAACAACGAGCTGAGAGATGCCAACTCAGCGGCCCAAAAAAAACATATGTAGAAAGGAGTTCTCAATGTGGAGGGATTTAGATGTGAATAATTCAGAGGGTGAGTTCTGAGCAGAGGAAGAGGCTGGCTTGTATATCCCTGAGCTCCAGACATTATGACGCCGGAGCGAGGCTGTCATCTGATGTCCTTTATTATCCGACATGATCAAGGAGAAAGATCTCAGTTCCAGAGGGACAAGGTGACAGAGATGTGATTGGATGACAGGAAGGTGTATAATGACCACAGAGAGAGAGAGAGAGAGAGGGAGAGAGAGAGAGGGAGAGAGACACCTGGCTTATAGGTCAAACTTTACATAAGGGCGTTCTCATCTCATCTATCTGTTATTTTGTTTGTTGTTGGCACAAGGTTAACAAAGAGGACAGCAAGACCTGGAGACAGGCACTGCTGAAAAGTTCAGCTTAGGTCAGCATGAATTTTAATGCTGATCCGGACAGGTTTATGCTGGTTAATGTTGCCGGTGTTGGTTCAGCCATGATGTTTACCAACAAAACCAGGCCATGCTGTTTTTTAGACCACTTGCTAAAAGATACATACGCAATCTGGCAGCTATTGTATCATATAAGCTGTATTATTTTACCTTTTTCTAAAAGGGCGTAACAAGAGTTATTTAGAAAGAACATCATTTTCAATATCCAAATGCAAGATTTAATGAAGGCCTGCACCACAAGTCAGCACTTGATAGACTGAAACAACAAGCATCAAATTGTTCGGCTGATTTGATAAACGCTACAGAAACATACAGTCAGAAAACAGTTCTGGAAATTTCTCTCGTTCTCCACTGAAGCAGACAGAAGCTACACTTTCATATCTTTTATGGCAGCTGTCCAGGGCCGCTTCCAATATGGCCGTCAAGTGGACTGACAAAAACGACTGTGTTAAAGATTGACAGAGATTGACAACAAAGACTGATCGTTTTC
>JBAJNP010009171.1:0-18662 GCA_036877545.1 Yasuhikotakia modesta
ACATAAATTGTTGTAAATACACACCTGTACCCTTCTTACAATGACGATAGATTAATTTATTTATGTAGCTTGTTCTCTCTTTGTATCATACATCTATGACAGATGGCTGGTGGTCCCTGGGGGCTTTTTTAGTGCTGGTGGGTGTATTGTCTGAGTGGAATGCTTTTCTCTTTCTCTGCCTCAGGTCTGCCCTGGTCTAGGGTGGTCCGTTGTGGCTAAATGGACATCCAGGGACTGGAGGAAGAATGTGGTCATTTAAAGGTTGAGATGAGAGGCTTAAGAAGCCAGCGGACAGGCCTAAAGGTCTCCATATGTTCTCACACACACACACACACACACACACACACACACACACACACACAGATAGTGATTAGCATTTATACCTCATCAATCAGGGAAATCAATAGTTGCCTTGCGGTCAGCTGCCACCTGTTCATCTGATTATGATTGTAGATGTACAGGGCTTGAATTTTAATCATGAACTGAGTGATATTCTTTAGAAATAATATAATCATATATACAAACATTTGTACAAATTGGGTCAAGCATATATATTTTAGTAGCATGTATGTTTTTTGGTAACTAAACTCATGACCTTCGTATTCCTAACAGCTAACAGGGAATGTTTTCAGAATGTTGGTAAGAGTTCTTGCAGTTCATGTTACTACAACTTTGTTTTAATGTTAATATATGTTAATATATGTAATATCTATGCCAATAATGTTAATAATCTAAAAAACTGTGTGTTTTAAATGTTCTTAGAACTTTAGAGATAATTTTTTACTTTCTTGTTACTTAATGGAAACATTAGGGAAATGTTATCACAACCTAAGATTTGTTAGCTGGGTTGTTGCTGATATGCTAATATCTACCTGTTGAGCTACAGTGCAGCTTAAATATTTAACCCATTATTGAGCGTATCAGATTTTGTGTATACACCAGTACAACCTTGAATTCAGATTGGATATATTGTGTTGAGGATTAGAGCTTGTTGTAGCGATATTGACTCTGTCTGCGATTACGCTTCACAACTGGAGCGCAGTAAGATTAATGCTTTGTGACCATGTCATGCAGAGATTACAGCAAATTTCTGCACTCATGCAGCTGTCCGCAGCGACTGCAGGAGTGTATGCGCATGTGCACTCCTAAAGGATTGTAGCATGCAGAGAGGACAAATTGACATACGACCAACTCAGATGTCGGAAGGGCTGTAGGACCGTAAACCTTTCATCACTGACAGAGTCCTTCACGCATGTGAATATTAGACTTCATTCATGAAGGTTCATAAAACATCCAAGCTTTGAGGGAACAAAACCACGTCCTCTTGAGTGCTTGATCACGCTTGACGATCACAGTTCACGGTAAACCTTTTCATTAGACGTCAGGAGTCTGTGGTCATGCATCTGTGTGAACCTTTAATAAGATGTCGCTGTGGAAATGTGATTTGCTTTTAATAACCGAACATCTTTTATCTTTAGTATTGTTAATATTTGCTTTTCTTTGACAGCTGTGACATTAAATGGATTCTCCTGTTTTTCTTTAAATGCTTCTCTGTATTTAAAGACTCTTTAGTAAATTTGAATGTTTTGAGTTTCAGATGTACCTTCAAGATGTTGAAATCTGTGCTCAGATGCTGGAAATAAAAGTTACGTTTGAATCTAGAAAGGTTAAAACATCTACTTGTGTTAGGAGATAACTAGTTTTCTGTTTGATTTTAAGGGAAACATCAAACATCATGTATAAAGAAGGTAGCTAGAAATTCTTAATTGGTTTAACATTTTTTAACATCTAGGCAATGCAAACTGCCTGTTATGCTAAAATGATCTCCAACGGACCTGCCTTCACTTCTGAACATCTTCCAGTTGATTTTATAAAGCTTTGGGTCTGTCACTCAGTGACTCAAACAAACAGAGTCATTACTTTACAGACAGCTGCACTGGAGGCCAGTAAGAGCCTCAGCAGAGCCCTGTGAGTGTTTTTAAGGTATTGCTTACGATGTCAAAGATCCGACTTTAAAATTAATGAAGGACTGGGGATAAGGAATTGATTTTGGAGAGGGGAAAGGTTGCGAGTTGGGGGAATCATTAGCCGTACCCCACAGAACGCTGCCTCAGTTCCAGAAAGATGTAATTGAAGTGGACTGGAGCTCACGTAGGATTACACTGACTTTGTTTTCAGAAAGAGATAGAAAGATGGAAAAGAGAGAAGGACGCAAGGGGGTTTCCCCCCCGAGGCTGGCGCTGGATGTCAAAGGTCACAGCCTTATCCCTCATCCCCAGGGTTTATGGGTAATTGCCGGAGTCTAATCAAGCTAAGCTGTCTTGGACCTGGGCTGGAAGTAAAATGGCTCGGAACAAATTTGAAATTATACATCTTCACACCTGTTTGAGTCATTTGTACTGTGTCTTAAGTATTATGTGGATGAAAGTAAAACAGAACCGGTGCTTGCCTGTTCTAGCATTTTGTGGTGGTTTCCAGGATGTTTCTGCGCTGTTGCTAAGGTGTTTGAGCGTATTTTTCATGTTGCTATGTGGTTGCTAGGGTGTTAATGGTGGTCAACACAACATATGTCTGGCCCCACTTAGGATGAGAGCAGTAAAAACACTTTAATGCTACCGCAACAAAAATGATTTGCTAGCATCATATCTATAGCACAAAGAGTGAGAACAGAAGTATAATACTTGGAGACTTGAACCTTCCACAGCGAGTCTAAATAAACAGAATTGCTTTGTTTGGCTTAGCAAGCGCAGCTTACAATTGCTTGTTCTCTGGAGATTCTGTCCTTTCATTGGATTCACTGAGCTGCAGGTGCAAGTTCAGGAACTTTCTTTTTTCTTCGATTGGAGATTTGTTTGTTAGATTGAACCAGACCCACCGACCTCCCCTCAGGGTTGCCCTAGCAGGGCAACATCAGATTTCTGTAAGGCCACAGGAGTCTGTTTTCCTCATTTCTGTTTGTGTGCGAGTGCGTGTGGAAATTAATTAGCTGAAAGCTCTCATACAGAGTCTTTCAGAAGTTCACAGGGTTAATTAAAGCTGCAGGTAGAGTCAGAGATTCAAGCTGCATCAAACAGACACAACTGACGCCACATTCCCTCTAGCTAGAACCTTGACAAGCCACTTATGAGTTTTGTTTTGAAGAAGTTGTTCATAAGCGGCTATACTAGAAAGTAATGTGTAGCCATACGATTAAGAAAGTTACCCGTGTTTGAAATAACACAAAATAAGCTGTTGTAACATCAAGCAACCTAGTTTATTTGTGTTCAAACTTAAAAATTATTGGAATGACAACGTACATTGTATTTGGGGAAAAAAAGTGCTAGTCAATAAGCAATTTAAAACGTAGCGCCTGTTTCCTTTTTTTTTTTAAATTGTGACATTGTTAAACATACAATTACAGTCATGTTTGTGAAGCCTGGATACATCATCTTTCACAACGACATCCTTGTGAAATGTAATGTATATTCCGGCCCGGCTGTATCGCATACGTTTAAAGGGACGGAAATTACAACAGCACCAGCATTTATCAGAGGTGAGAAAAGGAGCACCTCAATAGCTAACACTAATATCTGTCTGTTCTCCTGTCCCGCTTCAGATTCATCAACAACACATATATTCACTCGCTCGCCACTCGGAGAGCTTCATCCATCAAACTGAAGTCTCCCGCCCGGCGTGATCGTGTTACGGTGACATTAACGTAGTAATTTAGATTTAATGGCTTACATTATAATGCTAAAGTGTACTTGATTAAGGGACACCCATGTAAACATTCAACGCAATAACAAATGCTCACCTATAATTAATAGCTGGAAACTAATTTGATTCCATCTGGTGTTCAGCATTATTTTGTCTGTTCTGACTAGAATAAATCTCACATTATATCGATTTGCAGCTCCTCCAAAGATTTGTGACTCTAATCTTGAGGACCGGCCACAGAAACACTCCATCTGCGCCATGATGGTTCCTCTGCCTATCCAGAGGTATGAGGAACCTTGAGATAACATCAAAATTTTCCTGAGATGCTTTCTAGCAGCGCTGAAGGACAAGTGGTGTTTGCAAGCCGCAAACCTTCACTGTGTTGATCTATTATAATTGTGACAGTGATGGATTTTTGCAGATGTGACTCTTGTCTGTGTTTAGGCTCGTAACTCTAATGCTAATGGATACATGTGATCGTCTGAGGGACAGAGGAGTGAGGCGATTATAAAATGTTTCTTTAATTCATTGTCATGTTTTAAAAAGCAGTACTTACAATTAAAGGACAAAGTATTGGTAACTGCAAGGATTTGGCCTGAATAATTGTTGAAACTACATTATTTTCAAATGAATCTGAAAGTACAAACAGACTTACAAACAGACAATATCAAAGGATGGAGTGATATTGAGAAACAGAGCTGGAAAAAAAGAAGGTTGTCAGGTGAATCTAAAATTGTGAGCTGGGGCTGAATTGGTTGATTCATTAAGGTGGCAAAATACAACAAGATTTAGTCTGAGGTAGTCTTCAGGTAATATTTAATGTCTGCTGGATTTTTACTGTTTATCTTCAGTCTGTTACCTCTGGCTATGAGGACAATGTTTAAATTCGCTCCCTAAATTAGCTAAAGCAGGGCTCTATTTTCATAGGGACATTGTTGCGAGTTCGAGAGACTGTTGGGTTTACTTGTTGTTTCTTTGGAGCTAATCTAACATAATATCAAATCCTTTCACTATCTGAGCGCAACCCTTTAACTCTGAGGCACTGACAGTGACTGGAATTGTTTAGCTGTAGAATGAGGAATTGTGGGATTGATTGAGGTGCTGGTCAGATTACAGTATTGACAGTAGCAGGAAATCTGATAAATTGGAATAAAATGGAAATCCTGAACAACTGATGCCATCAGGCCCCAAAGAGGTGGGAAAGTCAACTGAAGGATGTTGTGCAGGTGGTTATTGCTCTGTGTGTTGGGCGTTTCTACATGTGTGTGTTTATACACACACGGTCATGTGACTCAGTTTTACTACATCGATTTTACAGCAGTTTGTTCCTGTATCAATAACAGAAGCCTTTTTTTTCAGAATTGGGGTGATTTTTGTCACTGTCTAACTGGTTTAATTATTCATACGCATGTGTTAGAAGAAACGTTGCATTATTTATGAAGCCGACACGGACGGTGAGCAAATTAAGACCAGGGGGAACGGCTGAACAGAAGAACATTGAGAACAAATTAAACCAAAACAATTAACAAAGCAAAATGAAAAATAAGCAGTAAATAATATCCTAAAAAGCGGATTTGGAGCACAATGGTGTACAGCTGTTTGGGAATGTATTCACCCACTTTGCTAGCAGGGGTCTTCAAACCCAGCGGCTGATCGTTTGGCCCTCTCTGTTTCCGCAGTTCTCCGGGATGATTTTCGACAGACCCCCAGTGACGTGGTGGTCGCGGCAGGAGAGCCGGCTGTGATGGAGTGCATCCCCCCACGAGGACACCCAGAGCCAACCATCTCCTGGAAGAGGAACAATGTTAAAGTCAACGATAAAGACGAGAGGATAACAGTGAGTCTCTCCTCTCTCACTTCTTTCAGATATAATTCAGATCTATAATTCAGATTCAGTCCAGGTTCCATTTACATTTGATTCAGATTCATTAATGTGGAAACTAAACAGGTTCAATACGAATACCAATAAACATTGATTTCTTTCTGGGTTTTTTCATTCTCTTTCTCTCACAGTCTCTTATGATCTCACTGTTTAACACATTCACACCACAAAACTGTTTCTCTGTCTCTGGCTTTTATGTGTTGTACTGTATGACACTCTTATCAGACACTCGACTAAATGGGCTGTAACAGCACATTTCAAACATATCAGTTCAAACATACCGTCATTTCTATGTCAAGTGCCTCATAAACAGCCAAGCGCTGCGCTTTGGTATTTACTGTATTTATATCCTGTTTGTCTTCGAGGGCCTAGAAACCTGTTCATGAAATATCACAGAATGTTTGATTCCCAACAGGGATGAATTTGCTTTTTAGTGTCTGTTTCTGTTGAATGTTTTATAAATGCACCGCTGATAGATAACCATACGCTTTACCTCACAGATACGAGGCGGGAAACTGATGATCTCAAACACGCGCAAGAGCGATGCAGGAATGTACGTTTGCGTCGGCACCAACATGGTCGGAGAGAAAGACAGCGACCCCGCTGAGCTAGTTGTCTTTGGTGGGTTTTCTCTCTCGATGTTCCCCTGTTTCCGCCTCATTCTCTCTCACTCATCTGTCTGTGATGCTCTCTCTCCCGCAGAGCGGCCCATGTTTGTACGCAGGCCTGTGAATCAGGTGGTCCTCGCTGATGACACCGTGGACTTCCAGTGTGAGGTTCAGGGGGATCCGACTCCCACCATACGCTGGAAGAAAGAAGAAGGAGAGCTGCCTCGCGGAAGGTCAGACACAAATTTAGGGAGTAACTTTGGGAATCCGTGTGTTATAGTGATTTTACCACAGTTTGGGATTGAACTATAGCCTTGTGTGGCTGATTTTGTAAACAATAACTAACAATAAAACAATAATGAGCTACTAATTGTATTAATAGTAAAAATTACTATTAATATTATATATTATCATTAGTAAATACTGAAAGTGAAGTTAAATGTTTTACAGTGATGTCAGACGCAGCTCATCCAATGAGGTTTCAGAGTCTAAACCGTTTACTGTTACAGTTTGAACAAGGACTCAATGAACAGCTTGTGTTGATCACAGTGACGGAAAAATGCAAAATATAAGCATAACAGCTTGGTGCAGCTGGAACCGAAAACTGTGTGTGTTTCTTCTCAGGTTTGAGATCCGCGCTGATAGCAGTCTGCGTCTGACTCAGGTGAAGGCTGAAGATGAAGGCACATACACATGTTTATCAGAAAACAGCGTGGGCAAAGCAGAAGCTTCCGGAACTCTTCAGGTCCACGGTGAGTTACAGACACACAGATGCTGCTTAGATCAGGAATTCATTCTTAAACACACACACATTAGGAACAATCTACACACTTAATAGATGTTTATAGTGACACGCTTGCTGTGGAGTCTTACAGTTACAGTTATCTTCTAATTATGGTAATTCCTCCATGCTCGCATCACTTCCTCCTCATCTCCTCTTCCTCCTCTCACTTCCTGTCTCTGCCACCCATGGTCACTTCCCACACTTAGGTTTCATGAATCATTCAAGCTATTTGGGTTTCTTCATCTTCATTGTTTTAAAAGCAAACAAATATCCAACTTTTCCTAGTCCATTCATCTCATTTTTATCCATTTTTGTCTCTCTTTTCTTCATCCTCACCTCCATTATAGCGGGTCCATCTCGTAAGTACCATTTCATTTCGTATTTCTGCATGCATATGAGTGTGATTTCAGTACTTTATTTTTATGTATTTGACAGACTCTTTTATCCAAAGCGACAGCGCAGACCCTTAGCGATGTCAGTGTTTCCTAGGAATCGAACCCACAGCTTCTGCACTGCTAACAAACTGCTGATATTGTGATGGAGTTTAAACATTTTGAGGGCTGGACAGTCTATAATTCCTTCGTTTTCAGTCCAGCTCATTAATTCAGATATTCAGAGAGGTTAATGTTTAAAACAACACTTAAATATTTGACACTTCAGAGTTTTATTGAACTGAATGGGCTGGTGGATTTTCTTTATTGAGGTGAATTACAAAAGGTCATTATCTGGAGTGACTTCTCTTTATTCACTTCACACTGAGGAAGCATGATTCGATTACAGAGAGGCTGAGGAACAGAGAAGTTGTGAGACGGATTCTCTGTTCCAGAGTGCTGTCAGTGTGAACCTGCATTCCCATAATGCATCAGTGACTGTGAGGTCTAGAATATGTCAGGCCGGATATTTCAGGAACTGATTCTTCCCATAATGCTTTTAGGTTACTAGATTATGAGGAAAATTATGGGGTGCACAGGCTAGTCCGTCAACTACAACAGCTCCATATTTTCAGGCAACTGTAGAAACCACTTGGGTTTGGATTTGAAGCTTTGCAGAGTCACCAATTCTACAGTCGCTTTACCCTAGAAAGTCTTTATAAATAGCATAAAACAAACAGGCTTTGACTTCTTTAGCCTCTGAACTTAATACCACTTTGTTTTTCTTCAGAGAACTGAATTTAACTTGAGGCACAATGAAGGGTGCATGTGTTGAGTCATTTCCAGATGATATGGTGTTATTTTGTTAAGGAAAAACAGAGTGATGGAGTGATAGTGACAATATCTGATGCTGACGGGGCACTTCAGTGACAGTGAGACAGATTTTGTAAAGAAATTAACGTGTTTTTAGAGGGATGCAAGGCTTTCTGGTAAGAGGATGTAGTTTTACAATCCAACACGGATCTCTGGTGCCTCTATTTTCTCTTTAGATAAGGATAAGTAACAAGTAATTGAAAGTTTGAGGAAATGTATTTATGCCATGTTTTGAGCCTGGCATAGTTTGGGCAGCAGTTTGTATTCTGTAGAGATGAGGCTATCCCAGAATGCACTGCAACAAGTGCTTTGTGTACTTTGGTGGGGGCTATGAGACAGTTAGCAGGCTTTTATCACATAAAAGTCAGTTTATATAAGGTTTAGTATCAGTTAGAATGCTTTCTTAGATGGTTGTTCCCTATGTAGACAGTAGTGTGCTTAGAAAATTGATGCTACAGAATTGACTAGCAGAGTTGTGTATTTTTATGTACATTTTTGGAATCTCTGGTGCCCCAAACATGCAAACAGTGCCTTCAATATAAACATAACATTAAGGATTAAGGATTAAGTTAGCCAGACTTAAGTAAGACATTTAGAAAAAGAGAATCTCTTCCTCCTACTAAAGACGACAGATTTGTTTCATCATTCGCATGTCAGTCATAAAATAATCCACAGGGCATTTCTTCTCAGCTGTCCTGTTCTTCAGCGTGTCTAAGAACTCAGACAATAAGCCACGTAACAGCGATTCACACCAGATTAATCCTACAGCGCTAGGATGTCTGCTTAACCGCTCATTATAAACCGTCCAAAAAACTGGATCTATTCCAAACACTGACATGACTGATCTTCGCCTCTGTGTATCACTGTATCCTCAAGGGGGGTGTATTTTAAACAGCGTGGGTTCATGGAGAAGCATCATTTATGCAGATTACTCTCTCGTTTTGATTATGCAGTAAATATGTTTTATGAATTTGCCAGATTATTGCTGGACAGAAACAGCTGCTGGGCGCTGTATTGGTGTAGATAACCTGCAGTCCTTTAAGGCGTTCAGTCGGTTACACTCTACAGACTGTATTAATTGCATGTAGGGGGTTTTAATTGCGACTCTGGGCGATGAAGCGTGGCGTGCGTGTTTGCCGTCTGCAGCGCCGTTTGACACGATGACTGCCTGTCATTCGGTTTCTCTGGGGACAGATGCTGCGTTTGTGTTGTTTTCGGGGGGTGGGGATGTCTGCGCGTGAGTTGCGCGTGAGTTGCGCGTGCATGCGTGTTTGCTAACTTACTCAAAGGAATAGCATAGCGTACAGTTTCTGAGAGCAAAGGAAGTCTGAATAATTGTAAGCTTTAGCACATTTGTTAGTTCATGTGAGCCAGTGACCTGTCAGCCAGCCCGGCACCTTCACAGTCCTGTCTCCTGCTATTCCATCAAATACACCATCTGTGCTTTACTGAGAAAAGACGTCTACAAAGTATCGTATAAAGATCTGAACAGATGGTGTTCTATCTATAACTTTGAATACTTTGACTGTGAGTCTTGATTTAATGGCTGAGCAGTTATGTTTTTATCTTCATTTAGAAATTCGACTAATGTGTATGCCTCACATTTATTTCATTTTAAATTTGCCTTCACTATTGGCTGAAATTCTAAAGATCTGGCATCCCTATCCATGCTGTTTCTCTTTTGTCTTGTATAATGTTGGTCTTTTAAAGATTTTGGAGCATTAGTTATTTTAAGTCTTTCAAAATCACTTCCCTCTCGTACTGCGTTAGCATGTAAATGTCGCCTCTATTTTGCTTGTTTTCTGTTTTGAGACCTCGTGCTGTTTCTGTTATAACTGGTAATTATTTAGCACAGCCCAGGGCACTTTTTGTCTACAGCTTTCAGTTCTTGCTGTTACATTGTCATATTTTTAGAGTTGAATCCCTTGAGACGATGTGTGTGGCGTTCAGTGACAATATATCTTGTTTTCTTTAGTTTATGTGTGACAGACATACAGTGTTTTCTTACCTCACATTTATAGTTTACATGAAAAAAACCCCAGATGTTACTCTTGTGAATAAAGGTTACAATTAAAAAAAGTGTGGCTTTTTAACTAAAGTTAAATGAATGCTATTTTACCCCATATTTAGCAAATAAAACTAGTAAAAACTAGCAATAGCAAAAATAACTTTGTAGTCCCTTAGAGAACAATCTGTTTAAAGTAACTTCAAAATGTTCCAGAACCAACATGAGAACCAACATGAGAACCATGTATAAGGAATCAATAATGATTCCTGATTATGAAAATGTCCAGGAAACCTGCAAATTTTCATATTAAAAGCTGTTGCTGGAACTGTGTCACACTAGGCGGAGTATTACATGCTGTTAGGTCATTTTTTCAGTTCTTGCATCAGCCAGCTAAGGGTGATTTGGTCAATACTAACCTGTTGTCAGAGGTCTGAGAGGAATAGGGATTGGCTACTTAACTTTTCCAGTTTACTTTGGGGCCTCGCTAGTCTTCCAAATTGTGAAGACAAGGGTTGTGTTTCAAATTTGACCCCTGAGGTCAGGGTTATGGCTTCTGCGCAACCTCATGACCTCTGTGGCCGGGCTCCCTGTCGGTCCCTGTTCTGGTTCAGCATGCGGTCGCCTCCAAGCTGTGGTGCAGCCCACGGTCTTTGACAGAGTTTCTGAGGAAAGCCAGCAGGCGGGCGGGCCGGGAACCAATCGGTAAATTGATCAGAGATATAGATTGAATCTTCTGAATTGCATTTGACTTTTGAGATGAGACAGATGAAAAGAAAGAGCGAAGTTAAAGTGAGGGTGAGGTTTTGTCTCTGAGGCAAAATGTCTGTTACACGCATTGGTAAGGAAGTTACGAATGTCATCAGCCCTCAACGTGATGAATTAGTGAAGAATGTGAGGTGAGGTAAAGGAGAAAGCCCTGCCTGAGTACAAATGTGTGTTGTCAAAGGAGCCACGTCACTCTAATCGTCTGTGAAACGGAAAACAATTGTGAGGGTGTTGGAAGGAGGATGAGAAATCAATTAGCTGACGAAGGTTAAAGGTGGCAGCATCGCGCATCCGCAGGCATCTGATAAAGGGCAATAGCACGGAAATAATCAATAACCATCAGCCCCAGCTGAGCTCAGACAAGTGAAGACTCACCGTCAGAGGAGTTTGTATTCCACCCTTGATGCTAGGAGCGACCCAACGACGTGGTGTGAATTAAGCTAAAAATCTGTGTGTGTTTGTGTGTTTGCGTGTGTATTTGTGTGTGTGTATAGAGAGAGAATAAGGAAGTATTCAGTATTCAGCATCAGTATTCTAGTTGGAAAAACACAATTGTCATTTTCAATTTGGATCAACAGAGTTAACTAACTACTCTAACAAAACCCAGTGATCATATGTTTGTGTTTCTAAGAGGTTGCCGTGGCAGTGTAAACTAACCCATTGTGTTGTAGCATGAAAAATGGTTGGTGTGCACAGATCTGCAGGGCAGTGGACTGGATAGAAGCTGTGCTAGATCTCAGTAATGCTACTGGTAGAAGGATGACTGTAGGGCCAGATGGGACCAACATATTAGCATTCATCAGAAGGAACCATTGATCAAACTCACACCAAGGGCAGGAGCCAAGCCAGTGAGATCTCATCAAAGTGATTAAGAGAGAGAGAAAGTGAGAGAGTGGATTCAAAATAAGAGATAATTTCATTGGTCACCCAATGATGTTCCTGGGTTGTTGAGAGGTCCTTGTTTTTAGCCAAGCTTATATTAGAGGACAGAATTTGTACATTAGCAAAAAGGTCCAGATGCTAATATATAAATGTACATTTGCTCCTGATACACCCACACAGGATAAGAGCTCTTCATCAGGGTATCAGACGTGTTACCTTGTGCTTTAAAGTACCTCAGAGGCAGAGAGGAGATAAGACTTCCATAATAACAGAGCTCTTCAAATCCATCTCTTTATGTTCTGAATATACCCCCAGCCAGAGCTAGACCCCTGCCAGACCCCATCAGAAATTATATGCGTTTAGTTATAATTTTGGGTAATGCACCCGTTTGTGTCAAAAGGGCAGAAATGTAACACACACACACACACACAGAAAATGTATTATGAAACAATTTACAGACGTTGTTAAACCCGGATTAGTTTTGGAGAAACTGTTTATGAGTTTGGTGCCACAAGTGTTGGTTTTGTGTTACAGACATTGTGTATATAGTCAGGGTAGGTATGTGACCTATGACTTAATATAAACAGTCTTCATAGCTTAAATGGCAGTGTTTGCAGGGGTATGATACTTAAGCCCACCGCAGCTGTATGGGAAAATAAGGCTTGGCTTAAACATGCCACTGTGCGCAATGTCAGCCATGACAGTTTTACCGCATGCCACTGGCTTGTAAACACACACTCGGTTCATCTGCTTAACAGACTCAAGTTTAGACTAAACAAAGCTAGACTTATAAATTTAAGATAGGCTTATTTGAAGTTTAGAAGTTCTCAGCACATACAGATACAGCAGAATATATTTGCTCTGTAGCCTCATAACTTTGTTTGTTTCCTCAGTTCCTCCTCAGATCGTGGTTCGTCCACGGGATCAGATCTCTGCCCAGGGCCGGACCGTCACCTTTCTTTGTGGCACAAAGGGAAATCCACCACCTGCCGTGTTCTGGCAGAAGGAAGGCAGTCAGGTGAGTCAGCCGGCTGATACACGGCAGCCCTAGGAGTCGGTGTCAAAACACATCAAAGTTTCTCCTCAAAACTTTCCAGAAGCTTCCTCGAAGGCTGTGTTGTGATTCAGGGCCAACTCTTGGACAGTGTCCAAGTACATGATTAGAAAAAAGTTCTGAACTTTTAGAAGAACAAAAAAGTTGTAATAGAAGTATTGTTTTGAGAATAACAACCCCGTAGCTCACTGTTGTTATATAGTGGCTCCAAAATGTGTTTGGATGCTTAAGCTAAGCTGTTCTTCTGAATGTTTAATGCGTCGTTAGAACGTTAGTTGGCTGTAGATCTGATCTTAAAGGAATAGTTCAGCCCAAAATGTCATTAACTTACCCTCATGATATTCCAGACCTGTGTGATTTACTGGGCTAGAATGTTCAAGCTATTGCAAATTTACTGTTCTTGGTCTATATTTACTTTAATTGCAAAATTGAAAACTCTTCAGGAACTCAGCTAAACATCTCAGTGTTTTGTGGGAGAATAAACGTCACACACGTTTGACATGTCATGAGGGTGAGAATGTGATTTTTGTTTCTGGGTGAACTGCCCCTTCAAGAAGAATGAGTGACACTTTCAGGGTTTTGAGACAGGGAGGAAATCTGAAGGATTTATTTTTCATTATCCAGCTGATCTCACATACAGGAGAGTTTCTTAGGAAGCTCTCAAAACTGTCTGTCATGAGGAATCTCTCACTGCTGAGGAAACATGTTTGTTTGATGTTTGACAGAAATGTGATCAGTGATGCACAACTTTCTGTGTGTAAAAAAGTCTTTTATGAAATTAAATGAATAATAATGTAGATTATTTGACTTTAGGGTGCTCCAGGGCCAGTTAACTGTAGGTCTTTGGCTGCCCCAGGCCAAAACTTGAACAACCTCCTAGTTCTTTATATATCTAAGGCATTAATGCATATGTCTTTCAGAGTGCGAAGGGACTTGGGTTCAAATCCTAACTTAATATATTTTTTAATAAAACAAATAATATTACAACTGAACTTGTAAGTCAGTGATCACAATGCATTTTTATTGTATAAAATAACAGCAGCTTTGACATTTTTTGACAGCTTTCAACCTTTTTATAACCCTCATTTTGATCCATGAGGGAAGATGCAAGTGGCCACATTGTCACTTAGTTTGAATAGGCATCAGAGAGAGAGAGAGAGAGAGAGAGAGAGATAAAGGTTAAGGGTAATAAGTAAGTCTTGGATTTGTTTGTGTATATCAGGTAGGTATGTATGTGTGTGTGTGTGTGTGTGTGTGTGTTTTCTCAGCGGGTGGGTCAGGGAAACACATCTTGTCCCTGGGCCCAGTGAGATGCTTGTGTCTCCATTAATAAATCCTAGCAAAAATGAAGAAATACGCCTTTGGTTGTTCCAAAGAACTCAGAGAAATATATCTCCTATCTTCCTTTCTTCCATCCCATCATGTGTCACAGGACAGGGGTGATCGTATGCGCCGTCCCGCGGGTCGTGAACCGCCTTATCTTGTGTCTGTTCTTTGTTTTGTGTTGGTGTATGTGTGGTCATTCCTTGAGGTCAGCGGATATAGAACTGAACTAAGAGTCCAGTCAGTGCCAGAGGGCCAGTGTGGGGGTTGGATGGGGTCAGTGGATTATCCTCAAAAATGAAACCGTGACACATACACACACACACATAGTGCCCAATAGGAACAATGGGGCAGCTGTCAGTGTTGCAACCTCACGCAAAAGGAAGGTTTCTCATAATCTATCGTCCTTGTTTTTTGTATATCACACCCCTCCCTCCCTCAAACGCCAGCTGAGATCACACGGCTGTTGTTCGACCCGTGTGTGGACTCCCAGCAGTCGGTGTCACGCTAAATGTACGGTGATGTTTCATTAATGACATGCAAACATTAATGTCCACCATTAACTGAGCTCTTAAAAATCACTGACAAAAGACAAAATCATGGTCTGCACCTATAAATGATTTATGTTTTTTTAAATTTAACAATCAAACAGTAATGCCACAAAAATGAAGCAAGAAGCCACGAAAATGTGCTATGGTGATTTTCATTGGTCAGTACAGGGAATATGTATGGAATTGCCCTGGTTAAGTATATTACACTGTTTTTTGTAGTCTAGTGACAACATTGATTGTGAATGTGATTTAATAACATTTGTACTGCAGTGTTTTGTACTCAACTCTATTTGTTGGTCTGTACAGGTCCTGCTGTTCCCCAGTCAGCCTCCTTCACAGTCGGGCCGTTTCTCTGTGTCTCTGAGTGGAGAGTTGACCATCACAGACGTGCACAGCGAGGATTCTGGGTACTACATTTGTCAGGCCATCAGTGTGGCGGGAAGCATCTTAACAAAAGCCTTGCTAGAGGTGGAAAGCAGTGAGTGAATTTCTTAAACAAGCTTAGAACACACACACCAGCTCCATCAAACACTGACTGCAAACTCGTATTGATATTTTAATATCAATCTAACAGCATTAAAAGGCCAGAACTGTACATGTAATTGAATTACTGCTGAGAGGCCTTATCACAAAGATTTGAGCAACGTTTTTATTTGCGTTTAAACTAATTACCGCTTTGCCCCGCGTAGCCTTTTTGCTCTAAATCATGCTAAATGAAAAAGTCTTCAAAGCCTCCCCAAATGAACATTTCTGCCTTCCGTAAATGAGGGAACAGCGGGAGGCATCCGAGACATAATCGGAAAGGACAGGACGCAATTGCCCTATGCAAATAACCCCGGGAGCATATGCAGACTCCGTCATGCTCCCAGTAACAAGATAAACTGTTTATGTGCATATGTGTGCATGTACTGTACTGTGTCTCAGCCCGTCACACAGAAAACCGCATAGAGTCTAATGCCCCCACATTCACTCTACAAAAACAGCAGCAGGCCTATGAAATGTAATCCTATTTCCCAGAATCCCCTCTGTCTGCTTTGGCCTTTAAGGACGACCCTGACAGGTAGCGTGTGCTATGAGTATGCTAGCCTCATCTGACTGATGTCTGGTGTAACCTTCTGATGTATTGCATAATAAAATGATCTGTTGAAGGATAAACATATATCTTCATGTTCTCCACAGGGTCAATGCACCAGAACCCAAGGACTAGTTCTTAAACGAATCTTATGCTTTTGAATTTCATATATAGGAAAACAACAAACTGTTTGTTTGAGCGACACAACCCTCGTCTTCCTTTCTGGCCTCATAGTCTTTTCCCTTTTTATAAGGATGCGGGAAAATGTCAGTGATGCAAGTTGATGTTCCCTGGTACTTGTTATTTTAAACGACAACACCGCAGTAACAAAATTGTCAATTATTTATCGACAGACTTTTCCCCTTGCTGTTGTCAATAGAAAACACGCTTTCAGGTCTATTGCAAACTTAAATAAATGATTCATGCAAACTCTGGGATGTTAAGCAATCACACTGGAGACTAGAGAATAGAAGAACAGTTTGCAATAAACAGTCCTGCATTGGTGTGTAAAATGCATGATCGTGCATTAATGCTTAACAGTCCATAGTGTTAATACAAGCACCAGTGTTACTTATGATGTCATTGTGACGTCATGAATGCCAGTTGTTGACCAGTAAATATTGTTTAACAGGCCTGAACACGTGGAATAATTCTATTTGAACACACGGTTAGGTGGTAAAGATGTTTAGGAAATGAGACTAGCCCACTGCAGCTGTGCAAATAACATTATACATTCTTTGCAAATGATTTTATAGCTGTGCTACCATAAGGCAGATGAAATGATACCTAGAGGCTTGTGCCATTGATCTTATTAAAATCAGATGAATTAATCAGATGAATTGATTATGTCTGTTTAGCTCTGGAGATGGAAGACTGTAATTTGACGGGTGGGTGAACAAAACAAAGTCCAGTCAAACAGTTTCGTACGCTTAGTAAATTCTGGTTTTTGAATATGAATAATGCATTTCAAATAATCTCTAAATTATCATAAAAACAAAACTGTCAGCCTACTTGTATTTGTTTGATGTACAGGTTACTGTTCTGATTTAGAATAAGGTATAATGTTTTACTTTCATGTTGCCCTCAGTTCATATTATGCCTTTCTGAATCTTATTTAGCATAATGTGTCTTTTTCAATAATCTCTTGAGTGTCATTTGCACGAGTGGGTGAGATGGTGGTTACATGCTAATTTGTCTCTCGTGGCCCACGCCTCTCTCATTTTTATCCCCTAGGCCCGTCTGACCGAATACCCCCCATCATCCGCCAGGGACCGGCCAATCAGACGCTTGCCCCGGGCACCACTGTCCAATTGCAGTGTCACGTGATGGGCAACCCTCTTCCCAGCATCCAATGGGAACGCGACGGGCAGAGAATCCTGGGCAACGACAATCGCATTAGCCTAATGGAAAACGGCACTTTGCAGATCACGTCCCTGCAGGTACTTCAGTGGAGATTGTGTTGAAGTGCGCCCGCCAAAGTCTGTTTATAAGCACTGGCTGCTTTTTGTTCTCTAAAATGCAAATAACCACAGGGTATTAGCATATGGTTATTTCATATCAAGCTACGTGTCCCGTCACAGTCAGCTCGCTTCTGTTGACAAGCCCCATATGCTGTAGTACGACATTCAAATTTACACTCATGTTTGACCATAACAACATTACTTGCATCTTAATGTATCCATATGCGCGTCTTGCGCAGTTACGCACGCCGATGTCAAACACGACCGTGTGACGTTCAGACGTGAATGAGGCTTGTAAAATGTCATTACAAATTATCAGTCGTGATGACATAAAAGTCGAATTTACAGCAAACAGACAGGCGTAATTAGCAGGTCGATTTTAATATTTGCTCGCTGGACGGTTTTGGGGTGACCCATCCGCTCATGCGAGAATCGCGCGCGGTAGTAAAACCGGTAATTATGATCGTTATGGGAACGTGTGCAGTCGTTAGCGTTAGCTAAGCGTGCTAGCCTAATGAAATCCATCTCCTCAGGGCTTCACCTGAGGTCGCAGCACCGCAGAGCTGATGTGTTAATTGATTGTGCCCAGGAATGATGAACAGTCACTCAGGCTTTAATTAAATGCGCATTCTGCTGTATAAGAGGCATGTGCTACTCTCAGCAACCTTGTAAGATAATCCGTACTCCACACTGTTTGTAGCGCATTACATGTGCCCTTGATGCTCATGTAAAATAGCTTGTGGAAAACTAGCACCAAAGGACATGCTATTCCCGTTGCAGCCAATGGGAATCCTTTTTTTTTATGTAAAAAAAGTTAATCTGTAAGGCTGTTGCAAGAGGTGGGCCTTGTAAGTTTAGGGTGCAACTTTTTGGTTTGGACACTATAGTGTGTGTGTGTGTGTGTGTGTGTGTGCATGTGTATATATACTATATATATAGTACCTAAGATGTATACCTACCTATGAATTCATGAATTCATTCCCAGATTCTGTTCATTTGTGCAGATTTATGCTATTTGGCTTTGCTGTATATTGAATGCTTTGTTCAGATGGTCATTTGAATATCCTTGGCTCAATTATTGCACTCATCTTCTCCTGTCTGGTGCCTCCGCTGGCCCTCTTTAGTCCACCATTACCCCTGCATGATGGCAGAGCACAAGGGGCAGGGAGACTGGGGTTTGCACAGATGGTAGTGAGTGAGTGTGGGAGAAAAGGAGAGAGAGAGAGAAAGAAAGCGTTATGAAAAGCTGCCATTATACCTGGAGAATCGCCAGAAACCGTCAGTTCTTGACTGTGCCAAGAGAGATGGAAGAAAATGAATAAGTTAGTCAAAC